>JAGVSP010005006.1:0-30553 GCA_022494985.1 Micrasema minimum
TACATTCTAATTATTTTTTATATAAAATATTCCCATTGTAAACATAAATTATAACTTTTTAAATAACTTTTTGAATATACAAACATTAGAAAATAGAAGAATAATAAATGATTTGCTCTTTCTGTTCAAAGTATTAAAATATATTTTTGATTGTTGTCAACTAACAAATTTAATTAGTGTACGAGTGCCTGGTCGAGTTACCCATAGTAATGCACTATTTTACTTTAGCCAATCATCGACCAATTACAGTGCTAACTCACCGATACGAAGAATGCACGCACTGGCTAACAAGTATACTAACAATATTGATATTTTCAACATAAATCTAGTGCATTTTAGAGAACAGTGTCTGGATGCCATCTCTGGCGGTAATGAATAGCTACCTACTGTGAAATCATTTAAAAATGTCTATGTAAAAGCCCTATGGGCGTAAAAACAATAAAATTAATAAAATGAGAATATTTACACCTTCAGGGAAACAGCACGCGGCGCGTGATGGTTAGTTAGTTTGTTAGTTTAGATATTTTCATTGTTAAGTGATTTAAAACTTGATTCGTGTTCTCGTTAATCAATTAAATAAAATTTTATATTTTGATGAGGAAGAAGAATCTATTCAATATTTTTTTTTAATTTACACGCTTTCACAGGAAGCCAGAAGGAGGAACCAAACTGGTCTATATGAAAATCTAATCGAAATATAACATTTTCGTGTTTTGATTTTTGACATTTATCAAGAAAGATAGGTATGGGCAAAAAAATAATTTAAAATTTTAATCAAAGTTCGTAGATTTTCGTAGACTTTTAGATACATAAATGCTATTATGCGGTATATTTAGTGTTGATTTTCTGGTTTATTATGCCGTGTTTTGGTCTTTGTGCTGTCGGCGTTTCGGAGCACATTGCATTGTCCGTCAACAGCCCAAAAGATGGACACTGCAATGTGCTTTGAAAAGTCATTATCTGTAGAAAATTCTAGACGGTAAAACAGCTTCAAATACTTGGGAGCGTACATGACAGAAAACGGCAGAGTTCAGAAAGAACTGGGAGTGCGGCTTGGAGTAGCGGGCGCCGCATTCAACAGTATGAAAGCTGTCTGGAGATTGGATATTTACTCGGTGAAAACAAAATTCCGCCTTTATAACTTATGCATCACACCTGTTCTTCTCTATGGCTGCGAATCGTGGCACCTAACTAGGGCCCAAGACAGCAGACTTCTGAGTTTTGAGAATAGGTGTCTAAGAATAATTTTAGGTGTGCGGTGGTTTGACTTTGTAAGGAACACAGAGGTGAGGGCAACGGACACAGCAATCCTTGGTATCTACTGTCATCCGGCGAAGGCGTTTCGGCTGGCTAGGCCATATACTACGTATGCCTCCAGAGAGCAATTAGAGGCAGGAATTGTGCGCCTTCACATTATCCTTCTAAACAAGGCCTCACGGTGATATGAAGTCCGCGATAAAATATGATTAATATAATAAATAATGGTGTTTGTGAAAATAGGATTCATTCACAAATCTTAACCATAATTTCGTTGCATATTTTCCGTGAATGGAGACTGCGCTAGCCGTTTGTCATAAATAATAATCTCTCAAACTTATTATTATTATTTAAATGATGACACGACGCATTAAAATTAAGACATGATTGTCAATTTGACTGTTTGTGCACCATTCTAAAGTTACTAAGTGTACCCCACGATATGCATACAATGTTCATGAATTGGTATACCAATGCAGTGCCCTATGCACCATTAGGTACGGATAAGGAAAAGTAGTAAAAGTATTATAAGGATTTTCTTACATTAAAAAACAAATAAAATAAAAGCTATATATGAGCCAATATCAATTAGAATGGGCTAACAATTAATGAACTCGAAGATACCATTGATATCTTATAGTGGAGTTTTCCTTTGGTACTGATAATTATATTTGTCCTGTTTAAAGCCCCCTGGGCGTGTATAAATAATAAATAATAAAAAAATAATTTTAAAAATAATGACATTTTGAATATGTACAAATACTTGTAGACAAATTACTGGATTATACCCATGCTGGGCTAATATCAGATATTATTGATATTCCCATTGTCTGTCTCTGTTGGGATATCAATAATATCTGATATTAGCCCAGCATGGGTATTATCCAGTTATTTGTCTACATGTATTTGTACACATTCAAAATGATGTTAGAAACATTTGAGTTCTTGTGATATTCTCAAATATTTCGATTTCGGAGCCGCTTTCAAATACACCAATAAAGATTGATTGCCAAAAATGCTTAACAATCTTCTCAACAGATGTCACCAGTGAGAAATTCACTTGTAATGTGATATTACGTCAAGAACAAACAATGAAGAAGAAAAAAAAATTAAAGGATCATTGAATAAATAAAAAATAATTTAATTTAATTATGTATATTATACGATCTTATAGAGTTGAAAAAGTGCTGAAATTTCCGCTATGCTTTATTAACAGTGTTTGAGTGAATTTTGAAAAATCGCGGTTTTTTTATCAGTGTACGCAGAGTTTTTAATAAATACTTTAAGAAAACATTGGTTTAATTCAATTTCGCTTCAATACGAGAGTCGCTTGTTGTTCGGGACGATTTCATTAGAGTTGGTAGAGAGAATTTCTTGAATTTGTGAGAATACTAAAAGGGAAAAGAGAACGTTCTCTTCGGGTGGTTAGGGGTGGTTGTGGAGAAATGGGGATGCGAATATTCAGTTATATGTGTAATCGAATAATGCATAACATGTTATGTAAATATGGGATGCTGCTTTTAAATCTATACATTTTTTTTTTTTTTTTTTTTTATTTTTAATATATCAGTATCGATATATGTGTAATACGCAATACCAATTATGCACATGTATAACAAAGTAGATGTTATAAGTAAAATATGTAGGAATGCTGCTGCCTGCTTTTACAATCTATACAAATAATTTTAATTTGAAATTTTTATGTTAAAAATGTCAAGACAGCTACAGTATTCATTGAATTTCGCACAACTACGATATATAAAAGAATTTATATTTTTGTTTAACTTAAAATGTGAATAATAATAACAATTGTAATAAACTTTTACCTCCTTAACCACCATTTGAATTCAAAATCATCTGAAGAGCGCTGTATATACAATATGTACATCTATTTTATTCATTTTATATCCCTACAGAGATGAGGTAGAATTGTTTTTGTTCGAAACCGTTCACCAGCGCGTAACTAGCTCTATCTAGCATTGATATTGAAGTTAAGTATTTATTAGCAAATTATTTCATTTTTGTAATCAAGAGTGACCGAGTTAAATTAGTTACTAGTTATCGCCTGCAGCTAACTCTGCAATTTATTTAACTTATATTAGACCAGGAATTTTATACAACATTTTGGGTGTGTTCAAATACTAGTACACAAATCAGGATTTATCCTAAGACGGGAGTAGGTATATATTTCATTTTATATCCCTACAGAGAGGAGGTAGAATTATAATTTTTTCAAATTTAGGAATATGGATATTTGAGCGTTTACAGGGCTTATGACCTGTCATTGGCTGGATTATATTACTTAAATTCCAGACGCAATAAATTAACGAATGAAAAATTCCACTATCATTAATTTAAGCAATTTAAGATGATTTTACCAATAGTAAAAATTTATCTTGCAGCTACAAAGTTTTGACGTTTTGAATCTCAGCTCCCCATCTGCAGTGTTTACCTATCGTATTTGATTATTTTCTTTCTTTATTTGCCATCAAACTATTATTTGGTTCTCGGCCACAGATTTATATCAAAACAACTCTTTTATTCGATTACCAAACGATTCGAATGATTCGGTTTATCCCACCCCTACGAGGGACTATTATTCGGACGGCAGGGGACGATTACAAATTCAATTTACCCCCAAGGCAGTTTATCTGATAGTAAGTTCAAGTCGAATGGCGCTCTAATTTGTTGAAAACAGAGACATTCGATTCAATTGTGTGAGCCACAATGAGTTATGGCCCATTTTCGCGAATCTAACTAATCGATTGATGGACCTTTTTATTCGATGCTTTAATTTTTATTTTGTTGATTGATTCGGCTTTCACTTTGTAACACTTCATAATGAATTATGATTAAATAAAACGATGTTATGTGTTACTATTGATTTATTCTATAGAGATAGAATGTACCTACACTACCTGGTTTTGGGAGTAACGTTCTCCCATCGACTGGTGAAAGGACACTAAATTAGAATAAAGAAATATTTTTTTATTTTTAAATCTGGTGTTTAAAATATTTCAATATTTACTAATACAATGATAAGATCTATTAATTATTACTACTACAACTGTCCCTTATCAAAAATGACCAAATGGGGGATAGGGCTCTGCATTGGTACACCAAGTGCAGCGTATCTTGAATATTTTATTACATGAAGGTTAGAATGATCAGTCATACGCTTCAATACCAGTCCAAGATATCACACATGAAATATTAATATGAAAATTTCATTTATTCATTCATACCATATCCGCTCCCTATGTGGAGCATATGGAATACACAAACTGACAAACGATCAGCTGCCAGCTCCCGTGCATCCTCCCAAGTCACGCCCTGCAGCAGTGACGCAACTGCCGACGAATTGTCAACAGTGGACGACCAGGACGCCGAGAACCTGATGCCTTGTAAAATAGGCAAGCATGGTTAAGTCTCTCGGGAGGCATACGTAGTATATGGCCTAGCCAGCCGAAATGCCTTCGCCGGATGACAGTAGATACCAAGGGTTTCTGTGTCCGTTGCCTCACCTCTGTGTTCCTTACAAAGTCAAACCACCGCACACCAAAAATTCTTCTAAGACACCTATTCTCAAAACTCAGAAGTCTGCTGTCTTGGGCCCTGGTTAGGTGCCACGATTCGCAGCCATAGAGGAGAACATATAAAAATAACATGTAAATAAATATTTCATTGTGACCTCAAGTTCTGTTGAGATAAATTACTATTAATGTTCCTAAGATTTTTTACTGACACAGTTGTTTATGTGTTTCTAACCACAAATGGCTAGAAATTAGATTTTTTGGGTCCCTAACATGTAACTGGCAGTCGATAGTCGATCGCTTGGCTTGGAGGCAGTTTGTGGAATCCATATGCCCCACGAAACGAACATAAAAATGTGCTATGTAGAAGTCTGCATTTTAAAATAAGTAGATAAGTTTTGGATCTCTAATCGGATTACTTAAGTTTAACAGAATCCGATATATAATATAGTTTTATTGTTTCTTAGTCTACTTAACTTTATGTATGTTAGACGAACTAGGCATAATTGATCGTCCCTTGACATGCAACCCTTAAGTAGAGGGTAGATAAGTCAGTGGCGTACATGGAAAATTTAAAGTAAAAAATTACTATGTATGATAGGTGTACAAATGTCGAAATTAGAGCAGAGTGCAAGGCATTATCGACAAAATTAGGAAAGGGCATTTACGATGGTTTGGTCATGT
The DNA here is from genome assembly GCA_022494985.1 of Micrasema minimum. Classification (NCBI taxonomy): domain Eukaryota; kingdom Metazoa; phylum Arthropoda; class Insecta; order Trichoptera; family Brachycentridae; genus Micrasema; species Micrasema minimum. Next base: position 5,475 of record JAGVSP010005006.1, read on the forward strand.
GGAGCGAATGAGTGATGAAAGAACGGCTACAAGAAATGCATGTGTGCCTGGATGTAGAAGCCGCGGAAGACCGAGAAAGACATGCCATGACCAAGTACGTCAAGTACCTGAAAGTGGACAAGTGAAAAGTCGGAAAAATCGGCGCATGTGCATGAGAAGATGTATGAATGTAGAGGAAGCAAAGGAAGTCTGTCAGGACAGAGTGGTATGGCGTTCTATCCTCTCTGCCTACCCCTACGGGAAAATGGCGTGATGGTTAGTTAGTTAGTTAAATGAATAAGTGGAATTGAATTTGGTGGGCTCACACCATCCTTACATTTTAAATACATTTTTTCAGTGTCTTATGTTTTCTAAATTCTGCTTTTAAATATAGTAAATTATAGGTCACTAGTCACTTTGAAGTACTCCTAATATACCTTAAGGCTGCACTTGTGACCAGCATTAAACATTCAGGTGTTTTTAAACACAGCATATGCAGGTGATTGATTTTTAAATATTTAATCAAGGCCGCGACACGATTTCAATGATAAGTAAACCATTAAATACTAACAAGGCTCTACTTTAAATCATCTTCATCTTGCGACTACAAAGCGCACGAATGATTTGAGTTCTAGATTAAATAGTAATTTAATCAATTTTTTACTAATTTTAAGTAAAAAAAATTTTTTTATGTGTTTAAATGGACTAAAGCTAGCTTTTTACGGGAAAGTAAACTGTACAGTTTCCTGTGCAGTCTGAAAACTGTCCTATTTAATAATGAAAAAACCTGTGTAGAACTTATTGTGTTTTAATTAAATACAAGTATTCACCTATGACAGTTAATGTTTTTTTAAATGTGAACGTTTAAGTAGTTTTAAGAACGTAAAAAACAAATAACATATTTACATTATTAGCTTTATATACAGTTTCCTGTGAGCAAACATACGATAATAACTTACAATCGCGCTTAAAAAATACCCACATTAGGTGTGTCTTTTGACAGACTGCACAGTTTTCTGAACAAGAAACTGTGCAGTTTAAAGTCCGCATAAGTTCCGAAGTAAATATAAATAAACAAGAAAATTTATGTGAGTATTACTCGTCGTTGATAATAGCACTAACAATGCATCTTACTTATAGTTACAAGAAAACACATTACACGCCCCTGGAGCACGGTACACGATATTTATATTATACACAGAGTATTCCAGTCGGGCGACCTTTGACTTCCCCCGGCATGTTCCAGAGTAATTTAATATATAATCTATAAAGACTTCACGGGTAAATAAAATAATTAACAAGTAAAAGTAAAGTAATGAGGGTACCGTGAATGCGTCCAAATTGAATTTATACTACGGTGGAAAATAGCTGCATTACCCTATGTTTATATTATGTAGAATACTCACATATATGCATTTAGTAAAATTTCGTTTATACGATGCATTGTAAACGCAATAAAGAATGAGGAAATCTCAGTTGAGGCCTAAATACGTATATTTATTATTATTATTATTATTATGGATAATTTATATAGCGCCGTTTTCGTATAAATATACCTCAAGGGCGCTTCAAATATTAAATTTAACGGCTCGGGAAATTTAAAGTGAGTGAAAACTCAATTTCTGAGTAGAAAATACCATTATCAAAATTAATCAAAAGATTTTGAGAACATATAAGTCTTAAGTTTCTTTCTATGGCTTTGTACATTAGCCAACAGAGTTTGTATTCTACCCTTTGTGGAAAGCGCAGCCAGCGCAGTTTCTTTAGCAGTGGAGTGATGTGGTCGAACTTAGAAATTCAGAAAATAAGTCTAGTAGATAAAAATAATTTATGTAGATTTTTTACGCATAGAATTTGCATTAAAGTAATGCATACTACAAAAAAAGCCACACTCTTTCCCCAGACCTAGAAAGTTTAAAGGCTGTTGAATCTTTTTTTCAGTCCAGCAAAACTCAACCGGATTTCTAAATCTATCCATAATTTTAAGGCTGTCTTTGTGAGATAAGAACACGGGAAACTTTATTTGAAAAATTTGCAACGTTTTAATTGTCACTACCACTGTCTATTTTATTAGTATTTATCTTTGTTAAGATGGGTAAGATTAAAGGGGTACAATGCGAGCACAAATTTGCTCCACATACGTCGTATGTATTGACATCCTCGTTGGTTATTATGTAATGTGGGGAGTAGATTTGTGGTCCAATTCCAATGTCCACCTCTGCGTATGGTGCACCCTGGGAAACTATGTATCCTATTTTAGGGATAAGGTTACCAATTCCAGTGGATAAGGTGGATTCATAGGCTAACGGACACAGAAGGCGCGCCAACCCGCAGGGCAAGCGTGGCGCGTGGAGATGGACGAAACGCCTGCTTAACTGGAGACCTAGAGCTGCAAGGAGACCAGTAGGAAGACCACCAAGACGATGGACAGACGATATAAAAAGGACTGCAGGATCCAGATGGCAGCTTGAAGCCCAGGACAGAAAGCAGTACACCAACATGAGAGAGGCCTATGTCCAGTAGGGGATGAACAATGGCTGCTAAAGAAAGGAAAAGAAGATATAAAAAAATTGTATACTACTGTGATGGTTAAAATTCCAGATACGTATGCAGAAATTTGCACATAATAAAGTGTAATTACAGTTGTAAGAATAATTCAGTACTTTATGTTCAATCCGTTTGAATTATTTTGAAATGGGCAAAATGAACAAAATATTGCGATGATATTTAGACAGTGGAATAAAAATTAATTAAGCGTCTTTCATCAAAATAAATACAAAGTTTTAACAGCACTAAACAGATGAAAGATATTACCAAGTGAGATCTAACCGTGTTTAAATGAAAATCAAGCTAATGTATTCTCAACACCCACAGATTTCGGTGGGTTTCTAAGAAAACATCGATTGGCCATAATCCCAAACTGGAGGTTATAAGGAAAGCCTATTAAATATTCAGCCTAGTTATTCGTATTCTGGGAAAATCAGATTCTCTGGGAAAACATTAGCGCTGACTGACGCCTTCTGTATAAATAATATGTATGGAAAAGAGACATTTTAATACTTAATAGGCTTCGGACTGTCAATCAAAAAGTTTAGGGTACTTTAAATAAAACTGCTTTGAAAGTCAGTTTTATAGACAGCGTTATTATGAAGTTTTCGTTTGTCAAAGTTTAAAATTTATTGTTAGGATGAAAGTTGTGGTCGTGGAATCGATTTCAGCTGGTAACTACGAACATAATATATTATGATGTAGGTACGCGTAGGATCTAAATTGAAATTTATTGCAAAGAAGATAATAATTAATTAACGGTAAAAGTTTATTCTTACGCGCTATCGAACTTTACACTGGAAGAATTTGAAGTTCGAAAATTTAAAATTAGTTTTTTTTTTTAAATTTCGAACTTCAAACTGCACTACTGTAAAGTTCGATATGTATGCATGTTGGTAAAATAATGTTGAAAATTGGAATATAAATAGAGGCAGAGAAGCTCTGGTAACAAATTTGAATTATCTAGGCGTATACAGGGCTTATGACCTATCATCGGCTGAGTTAAGTGGCCACTTAATAAAATGTAATATTCGATAGAGAATAAAATTTAAATAGAAACTGTGTGACAAGTCTGACGAACGGCTGGTACTATTTAAGTAGGGTTGTTATTAAATATACAATAGGCAAAGAGGAAAAAATTGCATCTGCCATGAATTAAATTGAATTAAAAGTAGTGTCTAAATATAAAATTATGACCCCTATTACCCCGGAAAACGGTAAACATGTTCATATTATTAAAGAAAAATTGCATACGCCATCTTGGATATCAAAATAAACGCAATATTCGAAATCAGGACCCCTTTAAACCCTGAAAATGTTACCCATGTTCATATTATTTAAAAATTCCATCTACCATCTTGGATTTCTAAATAAACGTAAAATTCTAAAATCACTCAAATAAATAAAATAATAATATTTTCGTACCGGGGCGGGGGCTTTAAATAAAATTTTCGTACTCTAAGTTTAAATGAAATTGAATTGAGATAACTTATAACCTTAAATAAAACTTCCTGATATGCTATCCACTTATATATATTTCCAGTTAGCGCTTTCACCTTGTTACGGACATCTTTAACAGAGTGAAGCATATGGATAAGTTGTTTTATTTAATTTCAAAAGTTAGTGTCATCACTACTACCACCACAACTTTCCTTTATCCGCATCCAATGGTGCATAGGGCACTGCATTGTACACACCAAGTGCAGAGTATTTTGATTATTTTTATTACATGAAGGTAGGATGATCAGTCTTATGCTTTTTTACCAGTCCAAGGTATCACACATGAAATATTAATGAAGTTGGTATCGTACATGGGAAATAAATAAAATTAGAAAAGCGGGACACAAAGTTAATCGGAAGAGTATTGATGTCAATCTATGGTAGACCTTCTCCATGACGAGTTTTCCGTGGTTTTTTCGTCATCAAATGGCTTACAATGAAAGCCCCACCCTTTCCCTAGACTGCTTTAAAGACTATTGAGTCTTTTTTCAGTCCAGCCAACTCTACCGATTTTTTCAACAAGCTAAACCGCGATTTCAGGATTGTTAGTGTGATAAAAATACGGATGAATTTACGATTATGTACGCGAACAAATGCTTTCATTGTACCCCTACCACCGTCTCGGCTTATGTAAGATTATGTACGTATTATAATTGTCATTGTTTCCATCACCCAAACCAACCAGAGTCGGCCCAAATTAACAGTAGTAGGGTATGTTAGTTTCTACCCCGATCATTATTTATTAGTAATTACAACCACCCGTGTGGAGACCGGTATCCCGCCTCGCCATGCCCCCCATCCCAGACATCCACCCGTGCATCCGCGGTCAGGGTCTCAATGGAGGGGGGATTAGGGAAAAGGGGGGAGGGGACAGAACGCATGTGTGCATCTCACACTATCATCCTATCTGGCCGATACTATTTCATACGTCCTCTGCCGTACCTTATCACAGACTGTACAGTTTTCTGTCATCAAATGGCTTCTATTAACTTGGCCAAAGTTGGCGAAAATCTCTCCTTCCGAGAAGTTCATTTTGTCCACATTAGATTATCTTGTCCGATCATCACGCTAAGCAAAAGGAAATTAGGAGCCATCTACCCTTTTGAAAGTAAATATAAGGCTTGTAGATTATTAGCAAGGCAAATAATAATGCAACTTACACCTATAAACAGCATTGATTAAACTTCATAATTAACTTCATAGCAAAATTGGCAGTACACAACGGAGTTCTGGTACCAACCCTTATGTATGGTAGTGAAGCGTGGTGTTGGAAAAAGAAGGATGAAAGTAGACTGAATGCTGTTGAAATGTGATCTATGTGTGGTAAGACTATGATAGGTGTACAAATGTCGAAATTAGAGCAGAGTGCGAGGCTGAGATAAGCATTATCGACAAAATTAAGAAAGGGCTTTTACGATGGTTTGGTCATGTGGAGCGAATGAGTGATGAAAGAACGGCTAAAAGAAGTTTAAATGCAAGTGTGCCTGGATGTAGAAGCCGCGGAAGGCCGAGAACGACATGGCATGACCAAGTACGTCAAGTACTTGAAAGTGGTCATGTGAAAAGTCGGAATAATCGGCGTATGTGCATGAGAAGATGTATGAATGTAGAGGAAGCAAAGGAAGTCTGTCAAGACAGAGTGTATGGCGTTCTATCTTCTCTGCCTACCCCTACGGGGAAATGGCGTAATGGTTAGTTAGTTAGTTAGTTCATGAGTTATCACAAAATAATTTAATCACGAAAATCAATCATTTAATTTTTTTATTTGAATATGGTATAGAGGTATAGAGGCGATTCCCTGCACTACTGAAAATATATTTATATCTAGACGCGGACATATAAAATACTAGTATGTAAGCATGAACGAACAAAGCTCTTCCAAAGGTATTTTCTCAAATAGATTCGTGCTGTTTGTCCAACAATTTTGTACGTACGTAATGGTGTCGGTACGAGTAGGTACTGCTGCAACGCCCGAGGAATGTACACAGAGAATGTACACACGTGCAAAGTTAGTTGTTTGTACGAACAAGAATACAAACTGTATCCCTAGTACGTAATGTTTGAAAATAGAACGCTATAGATTATTTAATATTGACGGAGACAGAGATGCTCTGGAAATGAACGTGGAAGTGAATTATCTGTGCCTATATTCTCTTTGGTTATCACGCAGCTTTCTAGTCGAGTAAATATAAGGTTTTAGATTATATTAAAGACACTTCAAAAATTATGTATTACTACTACTACTACTACTTTCCCTTTTCCGCACCTAATGGTACATAGGGCACTGCACTGGTACACAAAGTGCAGTGTCTCATGATCATTTTATTATCTGAAGGTAGGATGATCAGTCAATTATATATAGTTGCTATTTCACTAAGTATTTTTCATGATTTCGTATTATTATGGGAGTGGGAGTTGGATCCAATGTGGCGCGGAAACAATGACTCTGACCAAGCAATCCTCCCATAAGTTGCAAGTTGCACAGAGGAGCATGGAGAGGATTATGCTTGGAATAACATTAAGAGACCGAAAAGGAACGATTGGATCTGACGCTAGACAAAGGTCTGCGACGTGGTGCAGCGAATTGCTTGGCTGAAGTGGAAATGGGCCGCTCACATAGCCAGAATGACGGACGACAGATGGACGAAACGCGTTCTGGTGTGGAGACCGAGAAACCAGAGGCCTCAAGGACGTCCACCGATGAGATGGGTGGACGACATCAGGAAGTCTGCTGGAAGACAGTGGATGGGGACGGCGCAGGATCGGGAGGAGTGGAGACGGCAAGGGGAGGCCTATGTCCAGCAGTGGACCTCAACCGGCTGAGATGATGATGATGGGAGTTGGATTAACAAAAAATGATCTTATGGTAATAATTCATATTTATTTCCAAGGACACAACAGTAAATAATGGTACGCAAGAAATCTCTAGTTTTAGATAGATGTATAAAAATCGATATTTGGGATATTTTAAATATTAAATATTTTATCTATATTTATTTTTTTCCGTGTATTGTCATTACTTTAGTTAAATTGTTTTAAAAGAAGCCATTATGTACCAAAAATCACTAGTTCTCCATTTTCGTTCACCCTTAAAATGTAATTTTTTTGCTTTGTTGGTTTTTTTTTATTATTGTTTTTATTTTTTATTAATTAATTTAATTCGGTGTATCTTCAGTGTATTGGTGTTCCGATGCAGTGCCCTATGCACCGTTGGGTGTGGATAGAGGAAAGCAGTAGCAGTATTGATTAAATTTATTTATAAACTATTAATTAGAATTCGGAGATAATTGTCAGTAATGTTTTCCAATAATCTTTTATATGCCCTAAAGGGCAATTAATGCAACCTTATCCGTACAAAGATATTAGGTCCTTACATATGAAATTGGCGTTTTGTATGGGAGGAACATAAAGTTGATTTTTTTAAAATATAATATATTTATTTAATCAAAGTATGTACCGTTGCTATCTATGCACTTTTGCCATCTAATAGGTAGTTCATCGATCCCTTTACTAAAATAACCATTCGGACGGGAATCAATAAAAAATCTTTGAAGTCGGTTTGGACTGCCCCATCGGAGTTGAATTTTTTCCCTTGCAAGAAGTTTATCCAAATTTCGAAAAAAATTGTAATCTGTTGGGGCAAGGTCCGGAAAGTACGGTGGATGTCTTAGACATTCCAATTGAAGCTCTTCTAATTTATAATCTTATTATTAAAAAAAAAAACAACTTTATGTTCCTCCCATACAAAACGCCAATTTCATATGTAAGGACCTAATTCAAGCTTTTTCACCTTCCCAATTTGCTTCAAGTGGATAAAACAGTTTTATCACTAACACCGCAGCCTGCAGCTAAACTCGGACGTGGTTTGCGATGGATCCGCTTCCACAATAGCCTTCAATTCTTCATTATCAACTTTGGTCTCCGGCCGTCCACGGGGCTTGTTCTGCAGGTCGAAATTTCCAGAACGAAAACGTTGGAACCAAAAACGCACTGTGTTTTCTTTTGCGGCACCGTCGCCATACACATCATTAATCCTTCGAGCCGTTTCTGCTGCAGCACTGGTGCCACGGTGGAACTCGTACTCGTAAATAACGCGATATTTCAAGTTTTCCATTTTGTAAACTGAGTGACGCAAAGAAAAAAACAATTGAGGAAAAAACAAATAAATTATAATTTTCGAAAAACAAATACTTGAGTAAATAGCTGTATAAATTTGAATTTCGAATTCCTAACCAAAGAGAAGATATTTGAGATCAAAGTTGCCAGTACGGCAAAACGCCAATTTCATATGTAAGGACCTAATATTTATATGACTGGTCTATTCCACGTTTATCATGTTTTGTAGAAATCTTTTTTTTTTCTACAAAAATGTTCTATTATGTTAAGCTGTGACCTGTGACATAATGCCAAAGCATTTTGTTTATGGAATATTTTTATGATAACATTTAATTTTTTAATTTATTGAACACATGAAATACTTTGTTCTCGCATTCCCAAAATTATATAAATAAACTAATTAATCAAAAGTCTTACGGGGTTTCTCATATAGGTACAAGTATAATATTTGAATCAAATTTTGCTTGCAATAATATGCTCACCCAGATAGTGGAAAATTTTTCATTTCATTTCATCACCCTTTGTTTTACACTCCTTTAGATCCAATGCCCGCCTCGTAGCATAGTGGTAGCGTATTTGGCTACCGTGCACGAGGACGCAGGTTCGATTCCCGTAGGAGATCACCATGAAATATTTATTTACGTGTGGTTTCATATTAATATTTCATGTGTGATACCTTGGACTGGCAGTGAAGCGTAAGACTGATGATAAAAATGATCAAGATACACTGCACTTGGTGTCTAATGCGGTGTCCTATGCACCATTGGGAACGATTATGGAAAGTAGCAGTAGTAGTTTCATATTAACTTTTGAACCCATATGAAATGTATGTATTATGGACATAGATGGCAAACATCACTCAATGCTCGTATATTTCCTCTCATATGGTCGATTGAGAGTTTGCAATACGATTCTGTTTTGATAAGGCTGCGGTCGGCCGGGCGGTTGGGGCGGCGGGGGTGGCAGGGCGGTATCGGAAGGGGGTAAGTGCCCCCCCTACACCACCCGGGACCCGCAGAGCCCCGCCCCCCGCGCCCGCGCACCTGCCGATCGATAGGGACACACGAAAGGCCGCTACGGTAGCGGGTGGCGCGAGAGAAACAGACATTCTTATTTGATTTATTTTAATTTCGACAAAATGAACAAAGGTCTCTTACGGTGGTTCGGTCATGTGGAGCGAATGAGTGAGGAGAGAACGGATAAAAGGATTTACGGTGCGAGCGTGTCTGGTTGTAGAAGTCTAGGAAAGCCGAAGAGGTGGGGCGTTTTATCCTCTCTGCCTATCCCTTCGTCTCAGTTTTACGTATCACAGCCAATCCGAGGTATTTCATAATATTTTCACGTGAAAAACATATTTAACAAAACATTTCATATTGTCCCCGTCGTTAACGGCCTATCAATTTTTTTCCTCGTAAAACACAAGCTTTGTATTTTTACAAATAATTTTACAAGGAAAAACATTCATTCTGACGATTTTTATGTAAATGATTTCATGAAATAGTACAACAACTCTTGTTCTCAATGCGCGAAATAAGTATTAATACTTAAGTCACCTAGTTGGTGACCGATTGAGTAGTACATTTCGTGAGTATACCAGATTTTATGTGGGTGCACAGAGAGAGAGAATGAAACAGGTACTTACGTTTTTTACAATGGTCGTTTATTCACAAAAACTAACTACTGATGCTAAAACTTAACTAACTGCAATATGGATGAAAAAGGATAGTGAAAATGGTTAACATAAAAATGATTTTATACTCTCGAAAGTTGGCGGGAATAATATTCCGTAGATACGCGTGCGATCACGTAGGGGGCCGAAAGGATTTTCGACGATCTCCGGAAGTTTCTGTCGATGCTCGTTTTTTTCGCGTCAGCTCGTACGCGTTCGTTGCCAGTCGTCATCTTCATGCGCGTGACGTCATTGTTTCCCGCCACAATACCTACTTAAATCAAGATTTACAAAAGGTAAATGCAACGTTCCTGCATATTATTTTTTTACAAATTATCATATTAAAGCGAGTTGCGTTTTTTTCGTAAGGTATTTGTAAAAAATAAGTGTACTGTACGCTTTGTGGCCACCCACTACGCAGCAAACACAAGTTAGATACAACATAATAAAGAAAGAGGATTTCAAGGTAAAGTGTTCCCGTAATCCTTTTCTTTGTAAACTTTCACGGTCAGGATCCCCTTGTTGCCATGCGTACCATGTTTACTTCACTACAGCACTATGTGTAAACTTTTGTGGTTAGGATCTTGTTGTCATGCGTACCATATTTACTTCACTATAGCACTATGTATAAACATTCACGGTCAGAACCCCTTTGTTGCCATGCGTACCATGTTAACTTCACTACAGCACTATGTGTAAACTTTCTCGTTTGGGATCTTGTTGCCATGCGTACCACGCTGACTTGCACTGCAGCACTATGTGTAAACTTTGCCATGCGTACCATGTTTACTTCACTACAGCACTATGTGTAAACTTTCTCGTTTGGAATCTTGTTGCCATGCGTACCATGCTGACTTGCACTTCAGCACTATGTGTAAACTTTGTCATGCGTACCATGTTTACTTCACTACAGCACTATGTGTAAACTTTCATGGTCAGGATCCCCTTGTTGTCATGCGTACCATGTTTTGCTGCACTATAGTACTATGCGTAAACATTCTTATGCTCTGTTTCATTTTGCTCCAGCACTACAAATTAAACATACACTATTTTTCACTTTACTATAGCACTATGTGTAAACTTTGACGCTCAGGATCCTTTGTTGCCATGCGTATCATGTTATATATATCAAATAACAACATGAGTAAATTTGCCGAGTCATAATGCCATGTTTTTGAACAAGAAATACTCATGAATTTTTCCGCATTCCGTTAAGAACTTACATCACTGAATAATCGCTATATTATTTGCATAGCTACTACCTACGATCATCACATATTGAGAAACTTCATGAAAATTTCAGTGCTATGGTAATTGCCTACCGCAGGCGCTAAAATTGTTATCACAATAATTTGCATCAAATCTTTTAACTTTTACTACTACTACTTTCCCTTATCAGAGGCACCCAGTTGGTGCAATAGGGGCACTGCATTGGTACACCAAGTGCAGTGTATCTTGTTTCATTTTTTTACATAAGGCAAGATGAACAGTCTTACGCTTCAGTACTCAGTCCAAGGCATCACAAGTGATAATAACTTAAAATGAAAGTCTCATGCAAATTCTAATATTTCATGTTGACCGCCTACGGGAACTCGAACCCGCGACCTCAGGGCGCGGTAGCCATATGCGCTAAACCACTATGCTAACGAGCGGGACAACTATAAACTTTAACATAATACATAAACAGTTTTATAAAATCGATGGTGTTACAGATTTTCTGTAAAAAAAATTAAAGCCCCATTTTGCAACCATATTAAGTGAGCGCCGCTATGTTGGACTTTTATAATGCGCACTTTATTCGAGACAGAAAACTGTACTATTTCTTGTGCAGTTTCTTGTTCAGAAAACTGAACAGTCTGTCAAGAGACACCCTAATATGTATATTTTTTAAGCGCAATCGTATGCTGTTATCGTATGTTTGCACAAAGGAAATTGTAATTATAATGCGTATAATGTTATTTGTTTCTTAAGTTTTTAGAAGCATTTAATATATTTTCAATAACCACTTAAACGTTTGCATAATAAACATTAACTGTCAGGTAACCCAAACATCCCGCCGACTATTTAATATTCCACACAGTTTTCGCTTTATACGGGACAGTTTGCAAACGACTAAAGAAACTGTACAGTTTTCTGTCCCGTATAAAGTGGGCTTAAGAGCATACCACACCACGTGGCTCGCGGCCGCTTCCCATACAAACGTATTCCTCGATTTTCTCCCTGGAATTTGTTATTAGAGCAATGATTTCTTCACACATTTTAGATATCGACCAGATTTTTTAATCATGTATTTATCTCATTTAACAAATAATAAAATATAAAAAAATTAGACAACACAAACACGCATCTGGTCGATATCTAAAATGCGTGAAAAAATCATTGCTCTAATGTTAAATTCCACGGAGAAAATCGAGCATTACGTTTGTATGGGAAAGCGGCCGCGAGTCACGTGGTGGAGTATGCTCTTAAGTAAAGGGTAAAAAACCTTTTTTATTAATTAATACGCCTCTTAATAGAAATAATAATCGATTAAATATTCGTTTTTTTTAAATATTGGTTATTCGTTTAGTTCCAGTAAGAGTAAATCAACAGTAAGTCATATTTCTCCCCTGGGGACCGCACTATCGATAATGGAAGCCGCTTCCAACTTGAATATAGTAAACTTTGACCGGGAAAGTATGTTAAGGAGAGTAGAAGGCCGGAGTCCGTATGTTCGAAAGTAATGTCATTTTGACACCGACTGACAAATGCGTAACTGACTATCTTGCCTTCAACAAATTATCAAGATTCGCTGGACTTGGTGTACCTATGAGTGCCCTATCCATCATTGAGTGCGGAAAAATCCCACTTTATACGGGACAGTTTACTGTGCAGTTTCTTGTTCATAAAACTACACTATACTATAAATAACTATAAATGTCGGTTCGAATCCCCACTTCGACACGACTTGATTCCTATTTTCAAGCACAAGCCGCTTAGGCTTTATTGAAAATAGTATTTACAAATTGAAATATGTGCACATATCATAAGATTGCATAGATTTCTTTTTCATAAAAAAAAAAAACACAGTTTTTTGTACCGTTTTCTGACCAATAAAAACTGCGCGGTGTGAATTTTACCTTTACACGGTACAGTTTACTGTCTGTAGGCATGCGCAGAACGCGACAGTCGGACCATACAATACACAGTCGGACTACCATAAATGTTGCCATACTAATGATCTCTATCGTCGCCTATCGTATCGATTGTTTGCAGATCTATCGTTTTTGTAGAGATCTATCGAATCTACTGCAAATGTACAACCGATTTACCGATTTTGGAGTCATTTTAATTTTAAAGCATTTATTTTATGCAATTATAAGCGCAGATAAATTCAACATATAATATTATGAATAACTTTAGGAACTTCTACCGATTTTACAATTTTGCAACATTACTCATCTGTCAAATAGTCGTTATTCGATATTTTGAATTTCGATCTAGGATTTCAGTTCATATTATTTATTACATTATATTCATATTCGCCATCATAAAAGTTTATTTGTAATATTACCGATACTATTAAATATTATACGTATTATACTGTCGTAATCGCCGCGGGTGATGCGCGCGCCGAAACTGTGTGAAAAAATGTGTGGAATTAGCGCACAGTGAGAATCTGACACTAGCACACAGTTTTTCATCCAGTTTTAGCTTTATACTGGACAGTTTTCAGACTGCACAGGAAACTGTGTAGTTAACTGTCCCGTATATAGTGACTTAAGGGAAAATAGTAGTAGTAGTAGAAAAAGGACCAATGTAAGCTACCTCCATTGGTCACCATGGCTCATAATAATCCCCTAAGACTATAGAGCTGCCGACACCGAGAACATTTCACTTTAGGGTGACGCAGCCAATAACGGGTTGCTGATGGTAAAAATAATATTATGTCGCTGATAAAAATACATGCTTTCAAAATAAAAAAATTCTGACTGCTGGTTATTGGTTAAATATGAAAGTTATTGGAGATAAGTGAATGTAGTTATGCCAGTTACTGTGCCGTAAATGGCCTCTTTTGTTGTTTGAAAATATAATATTAATGTTTTTATTAATTAGACATTTATTTCACTAGCTATTAACCCTAGAAAGATAACGTGCGCCTCAGAGGCGCCCGCGAAACAAATATATCGCTGTCTTTTTCTAACCGAAGCGCGTGCAAGCTTGTGTTGCCAAACCAACTCAGTCGTTGGTCATCTCCGCTCTGCTCGGTAAGTACCACAGTTTTGTTGCTATGACGATGCATTGCACTCGAGAGGCTTTTTTTTTTTTAAAAAAACCTTAATACGGAAGACTGCTGGTTTTTGTTACTTTTTGTAAAGGGTTTTTAATATCCTACATATTTTACTAAAAATAAAAAATTATAATTAACATTTATGTTTTATTTACTTATAAATAATATGAGAATTTATTTAGATTTTAAAAAATATAAAATTATTTTAATTTATCGAATAAATAGGTTTTAATTATTGTGCGCCTCTCAGGCACTAGTTTATCTTTTCAGTACCATAAAATAAGGTTATCTCTCCAGGGTTAAAAATGTATGATTAATTTGTAAAAAAAAACACGATCGCGATTAAAAAATATATACTTAAAACGAGCCTTCTGAACAAGAAGCTGTTCAGTTTTTAAACCATGTAAAGTGCGCTTCATTCTTGGTTTTTAACGAACAACTAAACCAGTATTGCGTCAGTCGGTGACAAATCTCACACGTCCTTATATAGCATATGCCTCCATGGGTGCCCAGGGGTATATCAGTTATAGTTTATAACAACAGGCTAAGTGAATTAACAAGTTCTGAGGAGGTACTCTGCGTAGAACAGAGCAAAAGTAAAATTGGCAGAGCTGAAAATTAATCAATTAATAATAGAGAGGTAAAAATAAGTGAACAATATTTAGAATACAAAATAAGTTGTGTCATATTGAGCTCTTATTTATAGAGCTTTTGCAAAAGTTTTGTCAGAAACCTCCCATGAAATATGTACATTAGGTTATATGACCAAAAAATTTTATTTTTCGATTTTGAAAACGCATACCCTCTATCTTTTTTGCAATTACTATGGCCTATTCAGATACGAAATTTCATATGTGTACAATGATTTTAGATTGTGCCGACAGGGCCTCAAAGTTTTTCAAAATTAGAGAAATTCCCTTCATGTTGTATGAACATGTTTCGATGCAAGTCGGCACGGGTTACTGTACTCCAAATGAACTGAAATTTTCTGAAAAAGTGCTATATAGCAAAACAAAAGAAAGTGGGCCCTATGCATTAAATAATAATCATGTTGAAAAATAAGGGACACCTAGTAGTGTGAAAATAAAATATAGTATGAGACCAAAAAAATTTTTTTTTCGATTTTGAAAACGCATACCCTCTATCTTTTTTATAATTACTATGGCCTATTTAGATACGAGATTTCATATGTGTACAATGATATTAACTCGTGCCGACAAGGCCTCAAAGTTTTTCAATATTTTTTAAATAATACTCAAGTTGAAAAATAAGGGACACCTTCACATTAAATTTGAATTTGTACAATATGTACATATTAGTGGTTTGTGAATACTTGTTATTTCCCGACACATGCGGGCCAAGGGTGTGATAAAGCAATGACGCAAAACGTAGAGTATTTTATACTGGTTGATAAAGACAAGACTGACCTCGCTACAGCCTGGTCCACCCACTACAGCCTGATCTAGCCCCCAACAGCCTGATCTAGCCCCCAACAGCCTACATTCAGCGGTAGTAAGATCCACGAAGGCAGATAACCTCTATAATTGTCACCTGAATTAATCAAATCTCCCCTTCAAAAGGGGAGCCAATTTATATTATACCTCGGGCCTTATACTAGAGTCTTTTGACTTGTTTTGTGATACTTAAGAGCATACCACACCACGTGACTCGCGGCCGCTTTCCCATACAAACGTAGTCCTTGATTTTCTCCCTGGATTTTAACATAAGAGCAATGATAAATGTAATCTTAGATATTTAGATTTAATATACATATTCTGATGTTCAACTTGATCTCTACCAACAAGCCACAAAATTGGCTTGGTAGGATTGTGGTGTAAAAAAAAAATAAAAAAATTTACATACATACAAAAAGATACATTCATAAAAATGTATATACTTACTTATGATTTTTTTCTCTACATTTCTGATTTTCTTGCGTCTGGTATATGTTTTTCTTTTTCCTGTTTATGTCTTCTTGAATGTATTTGAGATTTAAAATGTATTTTTAAACTTTATTTGGAAATAAATAAAATTAAAAAAAAAAAATTATTTAAAAAAAAAAAAAAAAAAAAAATTAAAAAAAAAATTTAAAAAAAATAGACGTTTTAGATATCGACCAGATGCGTGTCTGCATCGTCTTATTTTTTAAAATAATTTATTTGTCTCCTTCAACAAATGAAAAATCATTGCTCTAATGATAAATTCCAGGGAGAATATCGAGGAAAACGTTTGTATGGAAAGCGGCCACGCGTTGTGGTGTGGTATGCCCTTAAAAATGCAAATCAAATATTTAAATAATTACGAACAATTCAAAACTAGAGCCAACATGTCTATAAATGAAAATATCATTAGAACATGTAATTTTTTTAAAATTGTTTTTATTATGTAGAGCATAAACTGAATGTCTCGACTTAACACGGCTATATAATATCTAGCAAGCCGGGACATGAAAACTATACACAGTTGCATATTATATGATGAATACAAATGTATGAATGAGTAAACAAATGTACATAAATAAAAATTATGTACTTCAACATTCCTCATTCCACCAGGTAACATTTTTGATTTTGTATATATGTTACGAATCGAGAATCATCCACCAGCGCGTTAATAGCTCCATCTATGCATTGATATTGAAGTTCAGTATTTATTAGCAAATTACTTCATTTTTGTAATTAAGACTCTGACCGAGTTAAATTAATTACTAGTAATCGCCTGCAGATGACTCTGCAATTTATTTTACAGATATTTAGACCAGTTGCTCGATCACAGATCAGTACCGATTCGGTAATAAGCGACGTGATAACGATTTCTTACCCATGGATGTTTAACGTTTTCGCGATCACAATGGAACACGCGTTAAAAGTTATCGATCGGGATTATTAAACGAGCGCATACTAGTCGCGAGCCATTTCCCGAGATATATCTTATTCGCACAAATCTTCATTCAATCTTTATTATAATTTAGCCGGTTTTCGGCAAGCCAAATATTGAGAAAAGCAGTCGAAATAATAAAAAATCAGACAAGCGCGATGATTTGACGTTTGACGTAAGGCCGCGTTATAGCGTGCATCGACCCCGCTCGGCTCAGATCGGCTATGTTCGGCTATCGATACCACGGTATCGAACTAATGTAACTGTGATCGCTCAAATCGTTAGCGTAAGCACGTGAATAGCACGCTTTTAACTACGTCGATAGTTATCTGTGCTTGAGCTACATTAACATTGTGGGCATGTTTAAATACTTTTACCCAAATACTCCCGTCTTGGGATAAATCCAGATTTGTGTACAAGTATTTGAACACGCCCAAAATGTTGACTTAAAGTATATTTTAAAGAAACCTACGCTTAACTTTTTATTGGTAACAAATTTAAACATGTTTTCAAGAATAGGGTTCTAGGAAGGCAGTACTGTGGCTGAAAACCTTCGATGACTTGCAGAAATACAATAACTATTTTCTTATCGACTTTTGACAGGCGAAATTTTTCAACCCCACAGTCAGTAAGATTTATTTAGCTATACGTGTAGATAATTTTTTGAATACGCCCGCTTCCTTCGTGAAGCTGACGTCAACAAACTGTCTTCATTTGGACGGAAGTCCTGGGCACTCGCTTTCAGTTCCACATAAAGGAGAAATGGTAGGTCCGCGTCCCACAGTTAAAACTGCTACGAATTTTCAGCAATGGTGATTCTTCTTCTTCTTCTTCTTCTTCTTCTTTCGCCACGTTCGCTCCTATGTGGAGCATGTGGACATCACTAGATCCCTCCGGGAGACCCTGTCACCAGCCAGCTCCCTCGCCTCCTCCCACGTCAGGCCCGCATCCATCAGCCCCGCCGAGTACATCCGTAGAATGGTCATGGTCTGCCAGGACGGTGGGATTGTGATTCAGGACGACTTAAAACTGACACGCGGTGAAAAAGGCAAGGATGGGTCAAGTTTATCGGAGTTAAAAAAAAGGTTGTGAGTTTTTCCTTTGACGAGATGTTATTTTGGCATAGAGGTGTTTTGTAAATTAACTGAAAAATCCGACTTGCTGTGTTATGCAGTTTATTTCAATTTTAAAAATCTAATACAGAATCTTTGCTATTTGGCTTTGTCGTCCTAGTTACATTTTCCTAAATACTACTAATAGTAAATAAATAAATAAATAAATAAGTAAATAAAATATTTAGTTTTGTTTTTTTTACAGTTCTATACAAGCTAAAAATTTGTACCAATGAACGAACAATAATTATTATGTTTTTAGAAGTGTTGAAAGTGGGATATTATGCCAAATCACGCAACATACATTTATTGTAGAAATATTTATTAGGTTATTACTTTTTAATATTTTTCCTAGTTTTATTTACAAGGGTGGTTAGGTTTGCATGACTTTTTTTATGGTAACATACAAAATCATACATTGTTGGATTTCCAGCCACATTTTGTAAGAATTGTATTGCATTTCTACCTATTTTTCTCTTTACATTTGCTTTCTCAAACGAGTTTCCACACAATCTCCTCTACTTACTTCTACAGCATTAAACATTAAGGATCCCCCATTCGTTCTAACTGCTTTCTATGCAGATCCTAAATTCTCTTCCACGTTTCACATTATTTCTTAACCTGTGCTCAACTGATTCAAATGTAAAATAAATAAAAAATAACAGTAATTATCTTAATACATCAAAAAAATCTAGGAGCTGATATAACATACGCTTTTGGTTGTAAAAATATTACAAATTCTATCACACTACTACTTCTTTCCCTTATCCGCACCCAATGGTGCATAGGGCACTGCATCGGTACACTAAGTACAGTGTATCATGATGATTTTATTACATGAAAGTAGGATGGTCAGTCTCAAGCTTTAGTGCCAGTCCAAGGTATTACAAATGAAATATTAATATGAAAATCACGTGTAAATAAATATTTCATAAAACGTTCATTCATAAGTATTTGAACACACTCAAAATGTTGTTTATAAATATTTCATGTTGACTTTCTACGGGAATCGAACCCGCGACTTCATGCACGGTAGCCAAATGAGCTACCACTATGCTACGAGGCGGGCGAAGAATTCAATGTGTACATAACTCATTCATTAGATAAACTTAGGATACAGATTGAAAAGTTTGCAAATACTGTACAATTGAAGATTTAAGGATCCTTAGTAAGAATACAAATCACCGAAGCTGGTGCTGTTGTCTTTAAAAAAAGTAAGTTCATGTTTTGAATTTTGCTCAACTAAAGTAGTTTTTAGATAATTAAATTAAAATTTAAAATCATTTGTATAAAATACGGAGATTATCAAAATATTTGCATAATAATAACATATTTAAGAAAATAATTTTTATTCAAACGTATTAACAGATTTTCAGCCGTTTTTTTTCCTAAACGACAATATATATCAGCAATTTACGAACGCGCTAACAGCAATATTCTTGTTTATCTATGGAAATCTAACCGTAGGTAGGCAAAATGGCCGCTCCGGAAAGAAAATGTCGGATAATAAATAAGTGTTATCTAAATTAAAAATCGTCCGTGCAACTTGCTAAGTGCGCTGTAGGTACCGTGCGGTAGATTGATTCAATAATGTTTAAAATAATGGCGATCGCAGCACTTAAAATGGACCTAAATTAAATCGAAAGGTAGATTTAAATAGGGAAAAAATTTACTGAAATTTACAAACGCAAGATTTTAATGATCGGGTTTGAAATTATTACTGAAATGGTGCTTCATGCTAATCAGCAGCCATATTGATATGCTCGTAAAAAATACGATAGTTTAGGTGGCTGCCATATTATGGAGATTATTGGAATCATTCCAAATAAAAAAAGACAAAATAAATACAATTATTATGATCAACATTTTTAGCGCGTTTAAAAATCCTCATAGATTCAACTCAATGATTTGTAAATTAGCTAAAAAATTGTACAGTCATCGTCAAGAAATTTAGTACCTTAATCCTTTAGAATCTCACAATAAAAATGGCTAAAACACTAAGCATTTAATCCCAATATATTGTTAGCAACTAGAAGAAAAATTAAATTGACTGATACGGATTTAACTACGAATAATACGGTTGTCTCCGTAGCGTAAAGGCTAGGACGCTGGATTCACGTCGGAGGTTCCAAGTTCAATTCCCGATCAAATCACAAAATCATAATAATTGTTTTCAGCCTAGAAGTTTTTGATGTTATTCCCCTCATTCATTAGGCCTCCCGGCCTGTTGAGGTGGTTTGAATATAATAAATCAATTAATTAATAATTAATTTCCCTGAGAGGATGGAAGGCCATACTAAACTGTCTGGTGGAAACTTCCTTCGTTTCCTCCACATTTACAGATCTTGTCACGAACACACGCTGATTATTCCGACTTATCATACGACCACTCTAAAGTATTTCATAAGATAATTTTAGCAAAATGAGAGCCTCGGAGTTTTAAGAAATATTTCTATAAAAAAGCAATCACTAGAAATGAGATATGACCAGGCTAGAGTATGTGTAATTCAAGGACAACTATCAAAGTTTACCCACAGCATGTTCCCAGCTATATGGCTGAGGGAAGTAATTTTCCTAAAACCACCCCCTTGACCGGGGGAAGGTTACTAAAGTGGGGGAGACCGGTGTAAAATGATCCCTCGGCGAACAAAATGTAAAATAAACATTGTCTTATTCAAACAACATTTTAAGTTTGTCCAGATACTTGTAGAAAACTGAATTTTACCCATAAAATTTTGCTTATAAATTAGCTGGTAAAATTTATAAACATAATAAATTGAAGCGTCATCTTCAGGAGATTTCTAATAGGTATTTCTAGTGGATTTCTACTAAAATGCTTCGTATTTTTCTCAATAAAGGGCACTAAGGGGGGATAACGAGTCCTGGGGGACCCTCTTTCAGCTGCACATAGAGGAAAAATATTCTACTATTTCATATATTCTGTGCAGTTTAATGAGGGGGGAGGAGCATATATTTTATCCCCCCCCCCCCCCCTTCAGTATCACCGTTTAATTTATTCAGAAAATTCCAGTTACAAATATGTACATAGATATAAAACAAAACAATGAAAAAGTAACCAAAATCATTGCAGGTAAAAAGTAATTACAATAAAAGACAGAGAATTAGCATGTAAAGCTTCGTGTAATATCACTGTATAATAAACTCAAATATAAAATACTACACGGAATGACGAATGCAGCAATACCTCAAGTGGCCACTTAATCCGGCAAACGACAGGTCATGAACCCTGTTATCGCTTAGATATCCACATCCCTTTAGTTTTACGAGCTTTATGACTTGTCATTATGTGTTGAACAAAAATGATTTAATATTAATAAATTCGCTTGAGAGGCTCATTTTGAACTAATCTCCTCTAAACACAAACTTCGAACGTGAAACACTCTCCCCTTCCCGACTAATGGTTCATCTCTTTTAAGAGAGACAAGAAAGTTAATAAGCTTTTAACTTAACATAACATCTGCTACGAGTTATTGCAGGGTTTAATTAAAAACTTAGGGTAAAAGAGGTAGTGAACTTACACTACGTTGCTTAACGGCTTTGTACTGATATAAATTTATTTGATTCAAATAATATTATGCAATAAATTAAAAAAATATTCTTTACAATTTTTTTTTCAACATATTCTCGTAAAAGCTTTTATAAGTACCGCAGATTGAGTAAAATTGCACAAACACTTATTGAATTACGGTATTTGCTATTGTTTTCTTTATGGATGGAATTAATTTTACTGAATAAATTACATTTGATAACAATTTGTGAAAATTTATAGAAAGAAAAAAAAACTATTTTTTGTTCAATTTTCTCGAAAACTATGGGTCAAATAAAAAAAAAAATTCTGTGAATTCGGCTCCAAATATGATGTAGATTCACTGGTTTCCCGCTTGTACATTGAGTTTTGTATAATTGAGATTTTTATTTAAATGACTTATCATATTGAACAAACCTTGCTAACAAAATGACAAATTTATTAAATGATTGGTCCTGGCAATCTCAGTTTTAAACGGAATATGTTGAGCAGCTCTAGAGGTTGAATAATCCATTAAAATTTAATTTTACGCATAGAAAATACGTATTTATCCTATTCCATGCACACATACTTATAAAATTGGAAAAATATGCTGTTTTTATTCAAATACGATAGCAATTACAAAATACGGTATATAAAATGTATTCATGAGGCTGATAGGTACTGTAAACTAGACTATACAAGACTACTTCTTGTGGCTAGTATAAATAACTGACCTCCAGGCTACAGCCCCAGAAAGGCGCTATTTTCTGGGAGTTTCGGCGTTCGCGTAACGATAACATTCTAGGCGAGCTCGCGACAATCCAGGATATTCGATGTAGTTTATGTTTGCATTGTTGAAGCATCGAAAAGCTTCCATACAATTCTGTACCGACCTACCTACAGCGAAAATCGAAGGAAGAAGAACTTAAAATTGTGTTTTCTCATCGTGTTTGGGATAGAAAAATTCATGGAACGCATGAAGATCGTCATCTTTGAGTGCCTGGCTTTTCCGGGCTCGGGTATTATTATTTCAATCTGTGTGTCAATTTTGTTCTAGTTATTTAATCGTTGTAATTTTCTAAGCCGTGTTAAAATACATTGAAAATTCACGTAAAAAGTCAGCGTTTCATTTCTTACATACATACATTGTACATAAACATTAGATCATTTAACAACGCCCTTCAAAAAGTGATTTAAAGACGTAGACGTCATAGACGTCATAAAAGCTATCTTCCAGCTGAAGTGGACATGGGCTGGACATGTGGCACGCGAGAGTAAGGACCGATGGACGAAACGCCTGCTTAGCTGGAGACCTAGAGTTGCAAGGAGACTAGTAGGAAGACCACCAAGACGATGGACAGACGACATAAAAAGTACTGCAGGATCCAGATGGCAGCTCGAAGCCCAGGACAGAAAGGACCAACATGAGGGAGGCCTATGTCCAGCAATGGATGAACAATGGCTGATGAAGAAGAAGTATTGCAAAAAAGACACACGTCCATTGCGAGGAACTCATTATGTCTATATTCCACTATCCAATACACTTTGTTTCCCTCTAACAAATTTGAATAGATAATAAGAGAGAAAGGATGATTGATTGTTTCGTTATTTTTTATAATATATTGACAAATGAACATATCGTTTTAAATTAAAGACTGTTGAATTAATTATTTAAAAATGCGTAAAAAAAAACAATACTAATTCAACCATTTTTATTTCTGTGCTTATTTTTGCGATATTTAAGAACAAAAGTCGGCATTTTGACAGCTGTAAACACGTCCAATGCCAGACAAGTCTTGTTTCATACTAATTGATTTTAAAAAAAATTACTTGATCATCCAATAACTAATATCCGGAAGTAAATAGCTTATACAGGGTTATTTTTTAGTCAGTTAACAAAAAAAAACCCTGAATTCAGTATCGTTAATAGAACCCATTTCAATAAAAAAACATGTACTTTTTTTTTTTTACAATTTATTATTTTTATTCCTATAATTTTTACAAATTACGTACACCCTATCACAGCACAGCTGTTTGCATATTCGCGTTGGTTCATACCCTTGCGACGAAGGTGCGCGCGGGGTGGATGCGCAGGGGACGCTCGCGCAGTCCCCCCGCGCCGCGGTCTTTGAGGGTTGTGCCCACGCGCCGCGTTTGACGTCGCCGTTTTCAACAAAAATTATTTTAGCCTTTGATCAAGTGAAAAATGAACATTTTGTGCTAAGGAACATTAGTGGAAATGTCCTAAAACGTGCTAGACTGTGCTTGCAGCAACATGGACTGCATTTTGAACAATTATTAAAATACAATTAGTGTAAGAGAAATGGACTCCATTTGTAAGTTAATTCAACAATTATTATAAATAGCCAATTCCAATTTTAAATACGCCTAAGCACATGTCGTTTTTCACTTTATCGACTCCTTATCATCTGAGAATTAATTTGTCGACATGTGTTTTGACGGTCCTAAGCCCGTTGAAAGTATGAAGGAAGATTTGGAACAATTTAAAACCGCCGGACATAGGCAAGGAGAGGGGGGGCCGGGCGGGGAGGCGGCCGGACGCTGGGCCGGGCCTAGGGGTGACCAAGTCTTTACTATTTCTGAGGAATTATTTGGGTGCCCTTTTCTTTTTTTTTATTTGAGAGAAAGGACATGTTTTTTTATTGAAATGGGTTCTATTAACGATACTGAATTCAGGGTTTTTTTTTGTTAACTGACTAAAAAATAAACCTGTGTATAAATAAACATCATTGTACATATATTCCATTTCTAGTGTTGTATCGAATTAATTTGCACAAAAAGGAATAATTATTTAAAAAGACTTACCTATTGAGTGCTGCCTCCAATGCCTGGACGATTCTTATTTTTACTAAGTGCGAGTACAAAAAATAGTCAATATTAACAATTTGTTTTGAAAGTGCACATTTTGGGGTTATTGATCGATGTCTTGGATTTGTTTTAAGTCGCGAGTGTTCCAGGTTGTGTCTGAAAAAAAATTTAAAGTGTTACCATTGTGTTTTAAACGAGAAAATATTTTTACCCTGAAGTATCAACGATACAGCTACATTTTTACAGTTTTCTTACATCAAACATATTATAATATAATAAACAAGCATGAAAATAAATCATTAGGTAGGTATATACAAAATTACTATAATATTAGACAAACGAAGTTAGAAAAAATATCGATCAAACAATAAAAACTGTAAGTACTAAGGTTTACAATTACTTTTATTATTATTTTTTTTCGTAAAACTTGAAAATAATCGTGACATTTAATAAAAACGATAAATGGCGGGTAACGCAACCGTGAAATTAGGTCGCCATTTTGAATTTTTATCCAATGACACTACTTACTAAAAATTTCTGACAGGAGTTTTTGTAGCTTTTTCCATAGACAAAAGTCTAAATCTATTGTGCTGAGGTAATAGTGTAACCAGTTTTACAAGACTAATAAATAATAATTACTGTAATCAAAAA
>JAGVSP010005007.1:0-21763 GCA_022494985.1 Micrasema minimum
AAAAGCTTCTCCGGGGTCTCCCCCAATTAGAAAATTGCAAAAAAATTTGCACAAAAACCTTTTGATTCAAGTGAGATTTTACCAAATTTATACACCTACAAGGAAAACTAGGTTTTATCTATTTAATTTAACACTTTTTGGACATAAAAATGTTGTTTTAAAAAATTTAAATTTTTTTTTTTTTTCATCACTTCTACAGGGGAAATCCAAGTTTTAGCGTTTAAAACAAGGCGGCCCATTGTTCCGTAACAGGCTATATTCCTATTCGAGAGCGAAAAAGGGAAAGAAAACAGAACCCCCCGGGCCCGTCCCCGGGCTCGTGAAAAACGCTCACCAAGAGATAAAGGTAACCCTAAAGTCTTTTGTCCCGGGAATGTCATCAAAAAACCCGGGCAAGCAAATTTCCCATTCGAGAGCACAAAAAGGGAAACTACAGAACCTCCCGGGGCCGCTCCGGGCTCGTGAAACAACTGCCCCCAAAGAGGATAAAGGAAACCACAAAAGTCTGTTTGTCCACTCGAGAATGTCAGTCATAACAACCGGCAAGCTATATTCATATTCGAGAGCGTCAAATGGGGTTTTCGAATACAGAACCTGCCCGGGCCTACGTCTCCAGGCTCGTGACGAAACAACTGCTCACCAAGAGGATAAAGGTAACCACTAAAGTCTGTTTGTCCACTCGAGAATGTCTGTCATAACAACCCAAGGCAAGCTATATTCTATTCTGTGATCTGAAAAAAGGCACGAACCTTACAGCAACCTGCCCGGGGCCGTCTCCAGGCTCGTGAAAAACAAACTGCTCACCAAGAGGATAAAAGTAACCTCTAAGGTCTGTTTGTCCACTCGAGTATGTCATTCATAACAACCCAGGCAAGCTATATTCCTAATTCGAGAGCGAGCAAAAGGGGACGAACTACAGAACCTGCCCGGGCCGTCTCCGCAGCCTTCGTGAAACAACTGCTCACCAAAGGATAAAATAACCACTAAAGTCTAGTTTGTCCACGCGCGAATGTCAGTCATAACAACCAGCAAGCTATATTCCTATTCGAGAGCGACAAAAGGGACGGACTACAGAACCTGCCCGGGCCGTCTCCCAGGCTCGTGAAACAACTGCTCACCAAGAGGATAAAGGTAACCACTAAAGTCTGTTTGTCCACTCGAGAATGTCAGTCATAACAACCCAGGCAAGCTATATTCCTATTCGAGTGCGACAAAAGGGACGAAACTACAGAACCTGCCCGGGGCCGTCTCCCAGGCTCGTGAAACAACTGCTCACCAAGAGGATAAAGGTAACCACTAAGTCTGTTTGTCCACTCGAGAATGTCAGTCATAACAGGCTTTCAGAGACAACAGCAGCTCAATCACAGATAACTATCGACATAGTTAAAAACCGTTTAACCACGTGCTAACGCTTACCATTTGACAGATCACAATGAACATACGTTCATACCAAGTTCGCGTTGCCGAGCACCATAGAGATAATAAATATCGCGGCTAAACAAGATCAACATCAAGCTAGAAAGTCAACGCGCGTGTCGGATTGTTTATTATTGTCGACTGCTTTTCTCAATATTTGGCTTGCCGAACGCCGGCTAAATGAAATACGGCACTCGAGAAAGATTGAAAGAAGATATGTGCGAAGAAGATATATCTCGGGAAATGGCTCGCGACTAGATGCGCTCGTTTAATAATCCCGGTCGATAACTTTTAACGCGTGTTCAATTGTGATCGCGAAAACGTTAAACATCCATGGTAAGAAATCGTTATCACGTCGCTTATTACCGAGTCGATAGTGATCTGTGATCGAGCAACAGCTGGAGGCGCGATGCAGGAGTCAAGGTGAAGTCTACAGTACATCCAACCGTGATAAGTCATAATCAATTATCACAAGAGATGGTATCAAATATGATAAATATAGTGAAGGAAATCGAAATCTAGCTACCATGACCTGACTGGCTAGATACCTAGTTACCGTGACCTGACTGGCTAGATACCTAGTTACCGTGACCTGACTGGCTAGTACCTAGTTACCGTGACCTGACTGGCTAGTACCTAGTTACCGTGACCTGACTGGCTAGTACCTAGTTACCGTGACCTGACTGGCTAGTACCTAGTTACCGTGACCTGACTGGCTAGTACCTAGTTACCGTGACCTGACTGGCTAGATGCCTAGTTACCGTGACCTGACCTAATCTACCCTAACCAGCCTAGCAGCTAGCTATAAAATAAACAAAAATAGGACACAAAATGGCGAACACTCTTCAAGTTAATCGGAAGAGTGTTGATGTCCATCAATAGTCCGCCTTCTCCATGATGATGGTTTTCCCTGGTTTTCTCATCATCTCAGGCAGATGCGGAGAAGTTCCCTTTCTTCCACACCACCATGTATCCCGCCTGATCCCAACACAATGTATTAATCATCAATAAAGAACAGTCAATGATAGAAAATCCACTTGATGAAATATAAACCTTGTACATTATAGGCAAGGTAATGGTGGCACTGCATCGGTACACCAAGTGCAGTGATTCTTGATCAATTTATTACATGAAGGTAAGATAAGATGATCAGTCTTACGCTTCAGTGCCAGTCCAAGAAATCGCACATGAAATAATAACACGAAAATCACGTGTAAATAAATATTTCATACGAGGCAGACGTTTTTAAAGCTAATCTACGAAATTGAACAGATCTGATAAACGATGGGAATGTGCTAATAATCTTTCTTTTATTGTTGTTTTTACGCCCATAGGGCATTTACATATACATTTTTAAATGATTACACAGTAGGTAGCCTTTCATTACCGCCAGAGATGGCATCTAGACACTGTTCCCTAAAATGCACTAGTTTTGTGTTGAAAGTATCAATATTGTTAGCATACTTGTTAGCCAGTGCGTGCATTCTTCGTATTGGTGAGTTAGCACTGTAATTGGTCGATGATTGGCTGCAGTAAAATAGTGCATTACTACGGGTAACTCGACCAGGCACTCGTATACTAATTCTTCTATTTTCTAATGTTTGTATATTTCTTTTCCTTGCTTCTTCTAGCTGTACACGGTGTCGGAGCCGCTGGCCTGGTCGGCGGGAGCCGCGCAGGCCTCCGGGGGCGCCGCCCTCCACCCCACGCCCTCGCCCCTCCACCAGGGCCCGCCCAGACCCTCCCTCAGGGAGCTCCGGGCCCTCAGCGTATACTACGACAGTTCTGATGAGGAAGAACTGGTCTTCGATGAGCAGGTAACTTAGATTTTTTGGCCTCTTGGCCTGTTAAAGAGGTCTAGAATGAACAATTACCTTAAATACAATATAACTCACTAATCATAAAACTTTTAAATAGTAAAGTGTATGACATATTTGTTTAAAATCAATCCTTTCAAACGTTTATTCGCATGCCTTCTCTACACAACATTCATTTTAAATTCTTATTGGAAAAGTTAATTTACATATTGAATACACATGAGGAAATCCACTGCTACCCGGAATTGAATTTTAAAAATGCTCCCGTGTAGACGCGAATATTTAAAAATTTTGAAGTCGGATGAAATATCTCAATAATTTACCCAAAAATAAATAAAAATGATGAAAATAGCTTTCATTTCAAAATCTTAAACAATGACGTCACTCCTTGTATCTAAGTGTAGTGTTTTCCGTTTCCGTTTTTAAAGATGGCCGCCATTCACTCTCCCTAGAACAGCTGTTGACAGTTTAAGTGACAGTTGGCTGGAGAAATCGTTTGCATAGATTTTTGACAGTTTTGTTATTGGCTGGAGAAATATGTTAGCCGTGCCATGCCGTTAGCCGCCCGTTTTATGACGTCACTCCTGCAAAAATGACGCACTTGGTACATAGTAGTATTTGGCGCGGTATTTGAAATGTGCTACTTTAAAAAATCGTATCTTCAAATATTAAATATATTTTTGTTTAGTTAAATAGTAAGTTTATAGAAAAAAATTACTTTAGAAAACAGTGGATTCCCTCATTAATAACAGTGATACAATCATTTTAAAGTGTGATTTTTGTATGATGGGCAATCGGTGACGCCCCCGATCGTATGCGAAATAAAAACTATAAATTATTATATCTCGCTTATTAAGTATCCGTTTTGCGAACGGATTGCACTGATGGTTTTGTGATTCATCGCTTTATTTTTCTGCGTTCACAGAAAATTCTGGTTTACAAACCGTTTGTCTCTTCGTCGGGTGAATTTTACAGATTAACAATTTTTTTTTTTTTTTTAGCAAACGCTTCTGATCTACAACGAGGTGACGGAACCCAGGACGTTTCGGATCCCTATCGACTCCAGCATCAAGTCGATCACTTTCAACATTACCGACACGCCGCAGTATGCTTCCCTGGAGGGACCGGAGGGTAAATATCACTACAAATTTGACATCTCAACAGAGACGAGAAGTTTGGAAGGGAATATGGATATCTAGGCGTTTACAGGGCTTATGACCTGTCATGGGCTGGTTAAGAGGCCACTTGATGTATTACAACATTCCTTATTTCACCTAGTATTTGATATCCATATCTGCCAATATCCATAAGTTATAAGCATAACAAATTGAAGATTCATCTTCAGGCGTTTTCCTAGTAGGTAAAATAATTCGGTAAGAATCTCACTTGCAATCATAAAGGTTTTCTGCTAAATTTTCTCAGTGGATGACAGAGAGTGTTCGAAATGGGGAATGTTGTAATACATCAAGTGGGCCACTCACCCCAGACAATGACAAATCATAAGCCCTGTAAACGCCTAGATATCCATATCCCCTTCCAAACTTCTCGTCTCTGTTGAGATGTCAAATTGTAATTATTAGCCCGTAATGGGTGAAATCCAGTTTTTTGTCTACAAGTAGGTATTTGGACACACTCAAAATGTTGTTTGTAAATATCACTTCTTATCCGCACTTCGTGGTGCATAGGGCACTGTATTAGCCCACCTTTGAACACACGTACAATGGATTTTTAAAAAGTTATCTGGTAAAAGTTTTATTGAAGCAATATAACACAAATTGAAATTCATCTTTCAATATGTTATCTTGTAGGTCACAATAATTCAGTAACTTACTCACTTGCATTCTTGAGTATACCGCATTGAACGGTGCAAGGCAATGTATTCCTCATGGTACACCATCACGAGATGATTCTTGCTCATGTTAATACGTCATGAAGCGCAATTTGATCTTGTCATAAACGCTTATTCCTAGGATATCAATACCAAGTGAACTTAACTGAAAGATTAATTTACAATGAGGTGCCAATTGGTACTCAGCTTTTCAACAGGGCATCTGTAACCCTGGTATTCGTGCTAGATAATCCATGATTTATTCCAGTATGCTACGAGCGGAATCTCGTGAGATAGTCAATATATGATACATTATTAAGCAAGTTAATATTTAAAGAACGCGTATTTAAGTCCTTTATCAATATGTTTGGACGTTATTACATTGTTAATTTTGTGGTTTTGACTTAAAAATTATCTGAACAAAAGTTATTAAGCTATAAAATAGGAAGATTCACTTCTACTTACTAGATAGGTATAATATTAAAACTAAATCTCACTTTCTATCATAAAGGTTCAGGCTAAAACGGCTAAGGCAATTCAACACAATGGAGTTTAAAGTTAGCTTCTGTACAAGGCGTCGCCAATTTAACCTGTATCATACAACCATATACAATATACAATACCTAGGTACAACTTGAGGAATGAGTTGGTAATACTTATAGTGGAGCCTAATGCACCAGCCAGTATGGACAATCATAAGCCCTGTGTATCCAAAGGCCTCTTTATATATATTATTGTAATATATAAGGTTTCTCGTCTCAGCTCATTGAGACAGAGATCAAATTGTAATTCGTTCGAATTCGGTAAATGGGTGATAATACAGTTTTACACAAGTTATGAGCTGGCATCGCAAATGTTAAGTTACCATGTTATGTAATACAACAGGACATGACCGCTTTATTCTATTATACTTCCATGCTGGGTAATTTTTCTGATATTGTATATACTGGCCATAGCAAGATGTCATTCACCGGTGCGTTACCATGCTTATCGTATGAATCCGTAGGGTATCAAGTCATGTAATCGCATTTATTTACATGTAAATCTATCAAAATGCAATTAGAGTACCTTTTACTATGTTATGGATGTAGAGCTAAGACTATTCTACGATTTACACGATCACTTTTGAGTAACTCTTATACTAGGAAGCACTTACAGAGGAACACATGGCTGTCAAGGATCTACAAGGCAGCTATCAGTGATGTATTTAATGCGCCATCTAATCTCGTGCAAAGGAAAACATTGCAGAAAAAAAATGCAAGTAGAATATAACTGGGTTCTTTCAATTCTTTATCTGATTATGTTGAAGAAAGTGCAATTATTATATATATTTACATATACATTAGGACGAGTTTATTAAAAATTTAGTTACGATTCAAATGAATTTTAAAGCGCGGTTTATTATATCTCTATTTACATAATCGCTCGCCAATAACATTTGGCGACTCGTGGTATGACGTCACAGCCAACTCGGTAGATGAAACGTACCGAAAAACGAGTGAGAACTTGTTAGGCACGGTGGAGATTAAGTTTACGTCATTATAGACTGTTTATGATAATAAAAAATCATTCTTGTTCGCGACATAACAGAAAATTCATCCGTATTTTTTATCACACTAACTCCTAATCTTCTGGAAAATATTTAAAACACGTACAGTTGTTACTGGACTGAAAAAAGACTCAATAGTCCTTTAAAACAGTCTATGGAAAGGGTGGTGGGCTATTTATTCAACAGTATGAAAGCTGTCGTTGGACTGGAGATCGATAAGTTAACTCGTAGCAAACAACAAAGGCCGCCTTTAAAATCCTTTGCATCACACCTGTTCTCTAATGGCTGCGAATCATGGCCCCTAACCAGATCCCAAATAGCAGACTTCTGAGTGCAGAGAATAGCTGTCTTAGGAGAATATTAGGTGTGCGGTGGTTTGACTTTGTAAGGAACACTTAATTTTTATAAATTAAAAATAACACTTGAAAAGCACTCTCGCGGTCGGGCACTTCCGCTGGGAGCGTATTCCGAGCCATAGGGCCCGCAACCGCAAAGGCGCGCTCCCTATTTATTTAATATTTTTTTAAAATTAGAATTACAGTCTATAGCTGATATTCAACACTTTGATTTACTTAATACTGAACTTATTTCTCAAATTTTTTTTTCAGTTATCAAGG
The DNA here is from genome assembly GCA_022494985.1 of Micrasema minimum. Taxonomy (NCBI): domain Eukaryota; kingdom Metazoa; phylum Arthropoda; class Insecta; order Trichoptera; family Brachycentridae; genus Micrasema; species Micrasema minimum. The sequence continues at coordinate 7,228 of JAGVSP010005007.1, forward strand.
AGTTTGGAAGCTGACTATCATCTCGAATGGTACATACGACGTTCTGGTTACGGCCGAGACCAACCTCCGCATAATGGCAAAACTAGTACCCACTTACTTAGGTAAGGAATCAACATGACATTGAAAATTACGCGACTCGATTCCTACTTTCGAGCACAGGCCGCTAAGGCTTCTTTGAAAACAGTTTTTTCAATTTGAAACATGTGCAAACTTTTTTTTTTCTTTATTGAGAAAATAAAACATAACATTTGAAAACAAAAATAATGCCGTCCCGATAAACGGCAATTTTGTCGTTTGTCATCGGAAGCCAATAGCAAATATGTAAATTTATCATAGAAATACAACAAAATAATAAAAAAACGTTTACAAAATATACATAAAAGGAATAGATATACGAAAAATGCATATGGTGAATCAATATACACCGTGTCCCACGATGAGACCGCGAAACTCCGGAGGGTGATTGTTCATGGTATTCTGTGAAAAAAATCCTTTCTAAAGTTTTTTGATCCGGGCATTTCCAATAATTAATTTTTAGTTTTTAATAATAATAATTCATTTTAATAATTCAGTTTTTCTTAATTTAGGTGATCAATTTGTAAATTAAAGTATGTTTACTGTTGATAGTGACAGTTGATTACTGTCGATATGCCAAGGCCGCATTAGGCATTTGTAAAACATTGGCATTTGTTTTGCTGCAAACTATAGCCAACTTCGTGTTTGACAATCATAGAATGGTTTTTGACCGTTAGGGCCCCTCTATAGCCTGCGCGTCATTACTCTAAGGTTATCAAACATATTTTGACAAATGATACTTTTCCACAGTAATCCCTTAACAGGTAATACTTAGAACAAGAATTCTCTAGAAGAAGCGTTTCCATACAAATTTACTAAAAAAATACGCTTCCCAGGGTTAATTTCATAACTAACTAACTAACTAGCTAACCATCCCGCCATCTCTCCGAAGGGGTAGGCAGAGAAGATAGAACGCCACACCACTCTGTCCTGGCATGCTTCTCTTGCTTCCTCCACATTCATACATCTTCTCATGCACGCACGTCAATTATTCCGACATCTTACATGCCCATTTGTTTTACTTGATGATGCCATGTCGTCTTTCTCGGCCTTCCTCGACTTCTACACCCGGGCACAGTCGCATCACATATTTTTTCAAAATATCATGACACGATTTATTATCGAATCCCACCGTCTAAAGACACCAGCACGTTACGTAGATGCCTAGCGATGACGTGAGAGGCCAAAAATAAATATTATAAATAAATTATTTTCGAGCGAATGAGTGATGAAAGAACGGCTAAAAGAAGTTTAAACGCAATGTGTGCCTGGATGTAGAAGCCACGGAGGACCGAGAAAGACATGGCATGACCAAGTATTTGATAGTGGACATGTGAAAAGTCGGAATAATCGGCGCATGTGCAAGAGAACATGTATGAATGTAGAGGAAGCAAAGGAAGTCTGTCAGGACAGAGTGGTATGGCGTCCTATCCTCTCTGCCTACCCCTACGGGGAAATGGCGTGATGGTTAATTAGGTTTTGTATTACCTGTTAATTTTGTACAATAATGGCGAAATAGCAAATAAATTCAAATAAAGAACACAACAAATACTCACCAATGGCAAAGATTCCTGGTATGACACATTTTTGAAAATTGTAGATATATGTTTTAGCTTGTTACAAGAAAATCCAATGCGAGATGTGTTAGCCCGAAAGATTTTAAATATTTAAAATATCTTTGAATCCATCGACATCAATGAGAATATATATAAGCAATTTAATTTGACGAAATATATTAATTGTAAATTTAACATTTCATCATCGACTGCCATTTACTAGAGAACGCGATCAGCCATAGACAGTGTCAGAAGCCCCCTTAAACGCCTAGATAACGCCACATTCTCTTCCAGAGTTTCTCTATCTCTGTGTTGAGATATCATAATATCTGAAACACACACATCGATTATCTACAGAATTTGACTATTTGGTTATTTATTTCCATCGGGAAAACCCAGATTTGTTTAAAGTATATTTTTTCATATTTCAACGACTATAAAGACACAATACTTCAACCAGCGCTATGCCTTTCTGGCTACCTATTTATGTACGATAAAACATTCCCACACTACTAATTTTTTTTAACGCAGATTATCCCACTATAAGTCTCATAGTCACGGTTCGCATAATGAGAAAGGGTTGGACTAATTGCGGTAGGAAGTAACACGTTATTTGCGTCTATCGAAATAGTGTGTGGGCATACAATTGAAAAATCTTGCCTAAATTGAATTAAAATGTACTCGTTTCATCACCGCACCACTGTAACCATTCAGTGCATCGTGCACCATATGAATGCGGGTTGAATATAAAAGTATGCGTCAAGAAATTGTTTGTAGAGATAAGTGATAGAATTGTGATGAAAGCATACAATTTGCCGTCATTGGTCCACTACGGTGGGCGTATTTGCCTTCCAGATTTTGGATATTATTGGTTTTTGCAATACTTTATGATTTTCATTAGCTCGAATGAATAGCCCTTTATTTTTTAGGACATAATCATTTCACGATTAACATAACTAAAAGACTCACAATAGCCAAGTAATAGGTATAGGCAAAGTAGGGAGAACACTCACGTCTATCCATCATAAAATTTCCTTAGCACTTCCTCTACGGAAACCTTATGATATTCCGACATTTCACATGAAAAAAATTCAAGAACCTACTATTACTGTACTAGGTCATGAACCTTGTTAGCTCAAGCACAGATAACTCATCGACGAGTCAAAAGCGTGCTAATTCACGTGCTATTGCTAACGATTTGAGCGATCCCAATTAGCATAACTTTTACATACCGCGAGCATTCACGATCTTAAACGTCCGAGCGGAGCCGAGCGAGAGGAGCCGCTAGCGGAGACCTAGCGGATGACGGAGCGCTATATATCGAAATAGCGCGTTAAGTGACAAATGTCTAATCATCGCGCCTAACTTTTCGGATTCACATATCATTTCGAACTCCTATTTCAATGTAATATCACTTAACCCTCAATAATCTTCTCCAACAGCAAGCTTGCACTGGAATTATATAAGTCGGGAAATGGGGTATCAAGGACTCCGCTCGAATATCATCCCAAACGATGGTCTTTCGTAAGTTGTGCCAGTTAATGCTGGGGAGCAGATAGTAGATCATGGTAAGAAATTCTGATCGGTAAGTATTACCAAGTCGGTAATGATCATGTTATCGTAGCAAGCAGGTTGTCTTTCTCACGGATAATAGCCGCGGCTATTGCAGTATTAAAAGCGGTTTTATTATGTTATCTTTATGTAAAGGATTAATTCCACTAAATAAATTATATTTGATAACAATTTCCTACAATATAATAACAACTTCATACTCAATTATATAAAAAAAACTATGGGTCAAATAAATAAATAAATAATGCAAAATCGACTCCAAATATGATGTGGATTCACTGAATTCCCGCCTGTACATCTAGTTTGTTACTACTACTACTATTTTCCCTTATCCGCACCCAATGGTGATGCATAGGGCACTGCATCCGTACACCAATTGCAGTGTATCTTGATCATTTTATTACATGAAGGTAAGATGATCAGTCTTACGCTTCAGTACCAGTCCAAGGTATCACACATGAAATATTTATGTGAAATTCTACAACATTCCCCGTTCCGCTCATTATCGAATATCCACACCAGGTAGCACCTACATAAAGTGGCCACTTAACCAGCCAATGACAGGTCATAAGCCCTGTAAACGCTCGAAGATCCATATTCCTGAATTTTTAAAAATTCTACCTCATCTCTGAAGGGATATAAAAAATAAAAAATATCCCGTCTTGGGATAAAATCCAGATTTGTGTGCAAGTATTTGAACACGACCCAAAATGTTGTACGGAGTATTATGGTCACTTAACCGTTTCAGCCGAATTTAAAAACCTCAAAGTTTATTAATTAAATATAATTTAGATAAAATAACACAGTTTAATATTCGCTGAATAAGTGTGTAAATAAATTATAGATTTTTGACAACACGTGTTTTGCCCGCGGCATATTTACCCAATAACTCATTTTAAAATATTCATAATATATTTTAATAAGTTACAAACTTATAACAAATTATAGCGAGGAAATCCACTGCTACCCGGAATTGAATTTTAAAAATGCTTTCGTGTAGACGCGAATATTCAAAAATTTTGAAGTGGGATGAAATATCCAAAAACGCACGCAAAAATTAATAAAAAATTTTGAAAATAGCATTCATTTCAAATCTTAAACAATGACGTCACTCCTTGTATCTAAGTGTAGTGTTTCCGGTTTCCGTTTTTTAAACCCCCGTAGCCGCGTTCCATGGCATTTTAATATGGAATACAATCTACATACAAGCTTATATTGCAAAAAAGATGGCCGCCATTCAGTCTCCCTTGAACAGCTGTTAACAGTATATGACAGTTGAGTCGACGGTATATTTTATCTGTGCTTCCCGCGTCAGTTTGCATAGATTTTTGACAGTTTTGTTACTGGCTGGAGAAATACCATGGCCTTAAACAACCCGTTTTATGACGTCACTCATGCAAAAATGACGCAGTTAGTACATAGTGGTATTTAGCGCGGTATTTGAAATGTGCAACTTTAAAAAATCCTATCTTCATCAATAACTTATAAAAAGATAGTAAATATATTTTTTTTGTTTAGTTAAATAGTAAGTTTATAGAAAAAAATTACTTAAGAAAACAGTGGATTCCCTCATTATATTATTTCAGAATCTTTTTAAGAGCATACTCCACCACGTGACTCGCGGCCGCTTCCCGTACAAACGTATTTCCTCGATTTTTCAATATAACATTAGAGCAAAGATTTTTTCACAAATCTTAGATATCGATCAGTTGCTCGATCACAGATCACTATCGACTCAGTAATAAGCGACGTGATGACGATTTCTTACCCATGGATGTTTAACGTTTTCGCGATCACAATGGAACACGCGTTAAAAGTTATCGATCGGGATTATTTTCGCATATTGCCACATTTTAACCTGATGCTTGGCAACACCTAATATTAAATGTCAAAATTCAAAGTATGTATGTTTTTTCAAGACGTTCTACGCACTTTTTTTTTCCTCAAATGCGTAGAAAACGAGCGCATCAAGTCGCGAGCCATTTCCCGAGATATATCTTCTTCGCACATATCTTCTTTCGATTTCCTTCACTACATTTATCATATATGATACCATCTCTTGTGATAATTGATTATGACTTATCACGGTTGGATGTACTGTATATCTTCACCTTGACTTCTGCATCGCGCCTCTAGCTGTTGCTCGATCACAGATCACTATCGACTCGGTAATAAGTGACGTGATAACGATTTCTTACCATGGATGTTTAACGTTTTCGCTCGCATAATAGAACGCGCGTTAAATATCGACCGGGATTATTAAACGAGCGCATCTAGTCGCGAGCCATTTCCCGAGATATATCTTATTCGCACATATCTTCATTCAATCTTTCTCGAGTGCCGTATTTCATTTAGCCGGCGTTCGGCAAGCCAAATATTGAGAAAAGCAGTCGACATAATAAACAATCCGACACGCGCGTTGACTTTCTTGATTTGACGTTTAGCCCGCGATATTTATTATCATCTATGGTGCTCGGCAACGCGAACGTGGTGTATGAACGTATGTTCATTGTGATCGGTCAAATGGTTGGCGTTAGCACGTGGTTAGCACGTTTTTAACTACGTCGATAGTTATCTGTGATTGAGCTCCAGATGCGTTTTTACATCGTCTTATTTTTTTTATCGATGCATAGTTTATACAGGGTGTAACAAAACTCGATGTACAAGCGGGAAAACAATGAATCTACATCATATTTAGAGTCGATTTTGTAATATATGACTTTTTAATCTGAGCTTGAAAAATTTTTTTTTTTCTTCTCACAAAAGTTTTCATAAGTATGGCAGATTAAGTAAAATTGTTCAAATTCTTATAGTCAGTCAAATGAGGTTTTTTGCCTTAACTAATTCGGATGTTATTGATTCTTATTTTATGTTGTTCAATGATGTCTAGGGAAGGTTGCATCAAAAGGCCGGATGAATAGGAGGTGAGCTTAAGTCAGGATTTTCAAAAAACTAGAAAAAAATGGGTCTTTTTTTGTTTTTTCCAAAAAAACTCAAAAACGCTCAACCCAACCAAAAATAATTGTATGAAAAAGTAATAGAAAACTAAAAATTCTATAAAATTGGCACTTTAAATTTTTTTAGTATCTCTTATAGTTTTCGATTTCTCATTTGAAAAATCACATATTTCACTGATTTTCTCCTGTCAAAATCTTTTGCCTCGGAAACGGGCTTATACCTCGTGAACCGTACCTCGCACGATAAAAATGCTCATTATTAAAATTGTAGAACATTAAATTTACTACAAAATTAGTATATTGCGTTGCAAATTAGCTACATTATTATTATATGACATTATATTAACAATATTTAACTTTTTAAATGATTTGTTGAACACAAAAAGGTAAAAAAGAAAAATGAGAAAAGAAGTAAAAATAAAAATTATTTATTTATTATGGCTATCTACCACCAGTGGTGGAGAGCGTTCCAGGCCACAGGGCCCGCAACCGCGAAAGCGCGCTCCCCAAATTTTGTGCGCTAATTGCGGATCGGTATTAAAACATTGCCTATAGCTGTAGATGTAGCTGATGGAAGTGTGAGACGTCTCTCAGCTAGTTTAACTGGAATGCAAAGCTCTTTTAAATACTAGAGAAGGTATATTGGAGAACCCTGTCCAGATTTACTATTCATTTATTTGTTTATTTTTAAAAGTACCAGCTGACAAAAATGCATTTTTTAAATAAAATAACACCTACAATTTGACATCTCACCAGAGACGAGAAATTTGGAAGGGAATATGGATATCTAAAACATTCCCCATTTCACCTAGTATTGGCATCATGTGGCCACTTAACCCAGCCAATGACAGGTAATAAGCCCTGTAAACGTCTAGATATCCATATTCCCTTCCAAAATTTCTCGTCTCTGTTGAGATGTCAAATTGTAATGATTAGCCCGTAATGGGTGAAATCCAGTTTTTGTCTAAAAGTATTTGGACACACTCAAAATGTTGTTTATAAGATAACACCTAATCACAATACACAATATATTTATATTTTTTTAATGTATTTTTCCATTTGCCTAAAATTTAAACATGGAATACCACTCGAACTATCGACCTATCAACGCCGACACGAAACGTCAGATTCAAATTTGAATATTCGAATTCGGAATTCCGAACGGCGCGCAATGTCAGCCAATGACGGGAGCGGAATTTGAATAAGGAACGCGACCGGATTGGTCCGTAGAAGGACGCCAACTGGCGCTCAAAACAAAATAATTATTTATTGTTTACTCACTGATAATGGGTAGTTTCAATAAATAATATTATTGACGTAGAATACAAAAATAAAATATACGAGCGCGTAGGTCGCGATAGGGTTAATTGAAATATTCATTTCTGAACGCCTAACTCCAGTGGTATATACAATTTTGTATTCAACTAACTAACTAACCATCACGCCATTTCCCCGGAGGGGTAGGCAGAGAGGATAGAACGCCACACCACTCTGTCCTGGCATACTTCTCTTGCTTCCTCCAAATTGATACATCTTCTCATGCACGCACGTCTATTATTCCGACTTCTTACATGCCCACTTTCAAGCACTTGTGTCACGTCTTTCTCGGCCTTCCTCGACTTCTACACCCGGGCACGATAGCATCGTGTATTCTTTTAGCCGTTCTTTCATCGTCCATTCGCTCCACATGACCGAACCATCGTAAGAGACCTTAATTTTGCGGATAATGCTTATCTCAGCCTTGCACTCTGCTCTAATTTGGACATTTGTACACCTATCATACATAGTCTTACCACACATGGATCGCATTTCAACTGCATTCAATCTACTTTCTTTTTCCAACTCCATGCTTCGCTTCCATACATAAGGGTTGGTACCAGAACTGCATTATGAATTGTCAGTTTAGCCTCTTTTGATAAGCGCTTATTAGATACGACCGACTTTAAGGCACCATTAACTCTGTTACCGGCACTAACCCTCCTTTCAATGTCCTTGTCCATATTTCCATCACTAGTAAACATGCTTTATTCAATATTAAAAGGTTGGACAGCAAAGTAATATTATAATTAATGACCAATTTATGACACAGTACTGAATCATAAAATTGCGTCATTGTGACGATTCTCAGGAATAATATTATTTTTGATTTACATACAATATCTATGTAGGTTAAAGTTTCAGATAAGCCATTGAACTTTACTTTGAGGGACACGTCAATCAATTTAATCTGTTTTTATGATATTATTTATGTTTTATATTTTAGTTTTAAAAAAAAAAAAAATTGGTTGTCTGTAAAGTCGGTTTACGGACTATAATTTTACGTGATAACGTCATAAGAAAACATTGATGAAAAATAGCATACTTTTATGAATTTAATTATTATTACTGAATTATCATTATTTTGTATAATACAAAGCAGGAGTTAATTGAAAATTACAATTTTTTCCATAAATTATCATTTTTTTGCACTCGTTAATTTCTCTTTCACTTTGTAGCTTGTGTGCTGCTGCTGTCTCCCTTCTACTCAGACGCATCGGCCGATGGAGTGGAAGAGAGATAGATGCGTCACAAACCGAACGCTTAGGCCGATCGCGCCTCTCTATCGCTTGTTCCGCGCTCTCGCTTGCACACTCGGACACTTGCACTATAGTAAATTGTCATCATTACTTTATTACAGATCACGGTTCGGAGATAAAAATGATAAAAATAGCAGTCGGCGGAACTGTCGCCTCTGTCGAGGATTCGGATGTCCTGGACTCGGATGGAAGGAATTTAACCAAATTGGTGTTGGCGTAAGTAATCTATTACTACTGCTTGTTCCGTAAAAGGAAAAAAATTTGGAACTAATAGATTGCTTAGTGGGGTAGTCCCCGGGGGACTTGATGTGCGCTAGCTGGGGAGGCCCGTCCCGAGCTGTTTGTGTGTACGTGCGTGGAGATCTCAATTTATATCTCTTAACTCAATTGGGTTCTTCCCGATTTTTTATTTTTTATTTCAAAAAATTTATTGAAAAATTACAATATCTAATGAATTTATTTTTTATTTTTACGATGTCATATGAATTTTCTGAATGATTCTAATGAATTTTCTGAATGAATCTAATGATTTTATTTTATTTTTTTACGATGTCATATGAATTTTCTAGCGCGGTTTGAAATAGCGCTTTTTCAAATTAAATTTATAAATGAAAACCAAATTCTTGATCATTGTGTTTTATATCGTTGAAATTGTAAAAATATACTTTAAATATTTATAACGTTTTCAAGGATATTCATGCTATCGGGAAGAATTGTATTGTGTCCTTTTTGTATGGATGGGAGGTCTTTGGATATATATGTATTGTGATAAGGTACGGCAGGGGACGTATGAAATATTGTCTGCCAGATAGGATGATAGTGTGAGATGCATACATGGATTCTGTCCCCTCCCCTCTTTTCCCTAAACTCTCCTAAATTGATTCCTTCTCTTCCGTGTCCCCCCTCCATTGAGACCCTGACTGACCGCGGATGCACGGTTCTGGGATGCAGTATACCGGTCTCCACACGGGTGGTAGTAATTACTAATATACAATGACCGGGGTAGAAACTAACATTACCCTACTACTGTTAATTTGGGCCGACTCTGGTTGGTTTTGGTGATGGAAACAATGACAATTATAATACATAAGCCGAGACGGTGGTAGGGGTACAATGAAAGCATTTGTTTGCGTACATAACGTAAATTCATCCGTATTTTTATCACACTAACAATCTTAAAATCGCGGTTTAGCTTGTTGAAAAAATTGGTAGAGTTGGCTGGACTGAAAAAAGACTCAATAGTCTTTAAAACAGTCAGGGAAAAGGCTGGGCTTTTATTACTACTGCTTTTTCCGTAAAAGAAAGTATCTAGAACTAATAGATTGCTTAGTGGGGTAGTCCCCGGGGGACTTGGTGTGCGCTAGCTGGGGCGGAGCTCTTACTTAAAAGGGGAGTTGGGGTAGCACTGTGACTCTACTAGACCAAAACCTGGATCAACTCTGTTATTTATACTTTTTAATATATTAATGTTCTGATGAATCGTGAATAATTTTCAGGTCTGCAGAAGACAGTTCTGAAAGCGACACAGCAGAAGTCGAGTCCCTGAGAGCCCTGGAGTCTGGCACCGTCGTACAGAGGGTCAGAGTGCCCGAAACCTTAACTCCCGGAACCATATTCAGGGTTCAAGTCGAGGGAAGGAACGACAGAGGTAAGACAGTTTTATCAAGATGCGCCGAGATATAAGCGACAGCAGAAGTCGAGTCCCTGAGAGTCCTGGAGTCTGGCACCGTCGTACAGAGGGTCAGAGTGCCCGAAACCTTAACTCCCGGAACCATATTCAGGGTTCAAGTCGAGGGAAGGAACGACAGAGGTAAGACAGTTTTATCAAGATGCGCCGAGATATAAGCGACAGCAGAAGTCGAGTCCCTGAGAGTCCTGGAGTCTGGCACCGTCGTACAGAGGGTCAGAGTGCCCGAAACCTTAACTCCGGAACCATATTCAGGGTTCAAGTCGAGGGAAGGAACGACAGAGGTAAGACAGTTTTATCAAGATGCGCCGAGATATAAGCGACAGCAGAAGTCGAGTCCCTGAGAGTCCTGGAGTCTGGCACCGTCGTACAGAGGGTCAGAGTGCCCGAAACCTTAACTCCCGGAACCATATTCAGGGTTCAAGTCGAGGGAAGGAACGACAGAGGTAAGACAGTTTTATCAAGATGCGCCGAGATATAAGCGACAGCAGAAGTCGAGTCCCTGAGAGCCCTGGAGTCTGGCACCGTCGTACAGAGGGTCAGAGTGCCCGAAACCTTAACTCCCGGAAACCATATTCAGGGTTCAAGTCGAGGGAAAGGAACGACAGAGGTAAGACAGTTTTATCAAGATGCGCCGAGATATAAGCGACAGCAGAAGTCGAGTCCCTGAGAGCCCTGGAGTCTGGCACCGTCGTACAGAGGGTCAGAGTGCCCGAAACCTTAACTCCCGGAACCATATTCAGGGTTCAAGTCGAGGGAAGGAACGACAGAGGTAAGACAGTTTTATCAAGATGCGCCGAGATATAAGCGACAGCAGAAGTCGAGTCCCTGAGAGCCCTGGAGTCTGGCACCGTCGTACAGAGGGTCAGAGTGCCCGAAACCTTAACTCCCGAACCATATTCAGGGTTCAAGTCGAGGGAAGGAACGACAGAGGTAAGACAGTTTTATCAAGATGCGCCGAGATATAAGCGACAGCAGAAGTCGAGTCCCTGAGAGCCCTGGAGTCTGGCACCGTCGTACAGAGGGTCAGAGTGCCCGAAACCTTAACTCCCGGAACCATATTCAGGGTTCAAGTCGAGGGAAGGAACGACAGAGGTAAGACAGTTTTTATCAAGATGCGCCGAGATATAAGCGACAGCAGAAGTCGAGTCCCTGAGAGCCCCTGGAGTCTGGCACCGTCGTACAGAGGGTCAGAGTGCCCGAAACCTTAACTCCCGGAACCATATTCAGGGTTCAAGTCGAGGAAGGAACGACAGAGGTAAGACAGTTTTATCAAGATGCGCCGAGATATAAGCGACAGCAGAAGTCGAGTCCCTGAGAGCCCTGGAGTCTGGCACCGTCGTACAGAGGGTCAGAGTGCCCGAAACCTTAACTCCCGGAACCATATTCAGGGTTCAAGTCGAGGGAAGGAACGACAGAGGGTAAGACAGTTTTATCAAGATGCGCCGAGATATAAGCGACAGCAGAAGTCGAGTCCCTGAGAGCCCTGGAGTCTGGCACCGTCGTACAGAGGGTCAGAGTGCCCGAAACCTTAACTCCCGGAACCATATTCAGGGTTCAAGTCGAGGGAAGGAACGACAGAGGTAAGACAGTTTTATCAAGATGCGCCGAGATATAAGCGACAGCAGAAGTCGAGTCCCTGAGAGCCCTGGAGTCTGGCACCGTCCGTACAGAGGGTCAGAGTGCCCGAAACCTTAACTCCCGGAACCATATTCAGGGTTCAAGTCGAGGGAAGGAACGACAAGGTAAGACAGTTTTATCAAGATGCGCCGAGATATAAGCGACAGCAGAAGTCGAGTCCCTGAAGAGCCCTGGAGTCTGGCACCGTCGTACAGAGGGTCAGAGTGCCCGAAACCTTAACTCCCGGGAACCATATTCAGGGTTCAAGTCGAGGGAAGGAACGACAGAGGTAAGACAGTTTTATCAAGATGCGCCGAGATATAAGCGACAGCAGAAGTCGAGTCCCTGAGAGCCCTGGAGTCTGGCACCGTCGTACAGAGGGTCAGAGTGCCCGAAACCTTAACTCCCGGAACCATATTCAGGGTTCAAGTCGAGGGAAGGAACGACAGAGGTAAGACAGTTTTATCAAGATGCGCCGAGATATATAAGCGACAGCAGAAGTCGAGTCCCTGAGAGCCCTGGAGTCTGGCACCGTCGTACAGAGGGTCAGAGTGCCCGAAACCTTAACTCCCGGAACCATATTCAGGGTTCAAGTCGAGGGAAGGAACGACAGAGGTAAGACAGTTTTATCAAGATGCGCCGAGATATAAGCGACAGCAGAAGTCGAGTCCCTGAGAGCCCTGGAGTCTGGCACCGTCCGTACAGAGGGTCAGAGTGCCCGAAAACCTTAACTCCCGGAACCATATTCAGGGTTCAAGTCGAGGGAAGGAACGACAGAGGTAAGACAGTTTTTATCAAGATGCGCCGAGATATAAGCGACAGCAGAAGTCGAGTCCCTGAGAGCCCTGGAGTCTGGCACCGTCGTACAGAGGGTCAGAGTGCCCGAAAACCTTAACTCCCGGGAACCATATTCAGGGTTCAAGTCGAGGGAAGGAACGACAGAGGTAAGACAGTTTTATCAAGATGCGCCGAGATATAAGCGACAGCAGAAGTCGAGTCCCTGAGAGCCCTGGAGTCTGGCACCGTCGTACAGAGGGTCAGAGTGCCCGAAACCTTAACTCCCGGAACCATATTCAGGGTTCAAGTCGAGGGAAGGAACGACAGAGGTAAGACAGTTTTATCAAGATGCGCCGAGATATAAGCGACAGCAGAAGTCGAGTCCCTGAGAGCCCTGGAGTCTGGCACCGTCGTACAGAGGGTCAGAGTGCCCGAAACCTTAACTCCCGGAACCATATTCAGGGTTCAAGTCGAGGGAAGGAACGACAGAGGTAAGACAGTTTTATCAAGATGCGCCGAGATATAAGCGACAGCAGAAGTCGAGTCCCTGAGAGCCCTGGAGTCTGGCACCGTCGTACAGAGGGTCAGAGTGCCCGAAACCTTAACTCCCGGAACCATATTCAGGGTTCAAGTCGAGGGAAGGAACGACAGAGGTAAGACAGTTTTATCAAGATGCGCCGAGATATAAGCGACAGCAGAAGTCGAGTCCCTGAGAGCCCTGGAGTCTGGCACCGTCGTACAGAGGGTCAGAGTGCCCGAAACCTTAACTCCCGGAACCATATTCAGGGTTCAAGTCGAGGGAAGGAACGACAGAGGTAAGACAGTTTTATCAAGATGCGCCGAGATATAAGCGACAGCAGAAGTCGAGTCCTGAGAGCCCTGGAGTCTGGCACCGTCGTACAGAGGGTCAGAGTGCCCGAAACCTTAACTCCCGGAACCATATTCAGGGTTCAAGTCGAGGGAAGGAACGACAGAGGTAAGACAGTTTTATCAAGATGCGCCGAGATATAAGCGACAGCAGAAGTCGAGTCCCTGAGAGCCCTGGAGTCTGGCACCGTCGTACAGAGGGTCAGAGTGCCCGAAACCTTAACTCCCGGAACCATATTCAGGGTTCAAGTCGAGGGAAGGAACGACAGAGGTAAGACAGTTTTATCAAGATGCGCCGAGATATAAGCGACAGCAGAAGTCGAGTCCCTGAGAGCCCTGGAGTCTGGCACCGTCGTACAGAGGGTCAGAGTGCCCGAAACCTTAACTCCCGGAACCATATTCAGGGTTCAAGTCGAGGGAAGGAACGACAGAGGTAAGACAGTTTTATCAAGATGCGCCGAGATATAAGCGACAGCAGAAGTCGAGTCCCTGAGAGCCCTGGAGTCTGGCACCGTCGTACAGAGGGTCAGAGTGCCCGAAACCTTAACTCCCGGAACCATATTCAGGGTTCAAGTCGAGGGAAGGAACGACAGAGGTAAGACAGTTTTATCAAGATGCGCCGAGATATAAGCGACAGCAGAAGTCGAGTCCCTGAGAGCCCTGGAGTCTGGCACCGTCGTACAGAGGGTCAGAGTGCCCGAAACCTTAACTCCCGGAACCATATTCAGGGTTCAAGTCGAGGGAAGGAACGACAGAGGTAAGACAGTTTTATCAAGATGCGCCGAGATATAAGCGACAGCAGAAGTCGAGTCCCTGAGAGCCCTGGAGTCTGGCACCGTCGTACAGAGG
>JAGVSP010005008.1:0-11809 GCA_022494985.1 Micrasema minimum
ATGCTTCTTTAATTTGTTTTGTGAATCAAGATTTTCCTAATAATAATAAATCACCGCAAGAAGGTATATTTGTTGCTTTCTGCCACCGCGCCACCAAGAAGTTTGCTGGAAGACGGTGGCGGTGGATGGGGGATCGGCCAGGATCGGAAGGAGTGGACGTGGCAGAGGAGGCCTATGTCCAGCAATGGACCTTCACGCCCTTCACGGGCTAACGTGATATATATTAGGTCTAGTCGAAGCCTGTGTAAAATGGTTATATTATTTACGTTGGTAAAATTACTGCCTCTTTTAAGTTTTTTTGCATCTTTGTTCATATTCAAAAGTTCCCGTACCATTTTTACGTCTTTTATTATTACTCATATTAAGTTTTACACAAAACGAAACTATTTTTTTTTTAAATCAACAATATCAGGTGTCTAACCAACTAACTGCAATAGCTCTCAACTAATCGACAGTTGATAGTTAGCACCTTTGAAAGGAAAACAGTAGTGTCACTTAGCAAGGATGTTTAGGAGATTGCTTAAACCACAATTTAATTTTAATTCACTTTGAACTTTTGAATAGTTATTGGCCTTTATGCGTAATATCAATTGGGAACAAAGTCTCATTTTTCAAAATTTTGATAGTTGGCACTTTGAAAATTTTCTGTCATCAATTTAACGTGGTAACCATCAGAAGAAAAATACGGAAAACTTGTTTTGTATTTATTGGAAAACCAACATAATCTTTAGCAAACATTACAGTTACCCTACATCCGAACCTGTATCACTTTACAAGCTAAACGCGTATTGTTCATTTATTCTCTATGAATTTCAAGATGTTTATTCTTATTGATTACATAATTTGATTAGTGAATCATTCGCCGAGAAATCTCCACCAGTCAGTCTATGTGACCTTTAACACCGCATTGCATCATTCTTGGTGATGTCAAGATAGCTCAACTTGGACCTTCAGACATATTTTACATATTAAACTACCGATTAAATACACTACACACTCACTCTCTCGGTATCGATACAAACTCGCCCGCGCGGCGATCTAGCGCGAAGATATTTAGCTGAATATCAATTCAAATCGGAATATCGGAGAATCTCGAATTTCGAGTTCGATTCCTTGACGACTTATAATAGACTTCCCGAGTTATTCGAGTTATGATTAAAATAGAGCGAAATATAAATATTTGGGTTACATAAATTTTAATACACTCCTGTAAAACTAATAAATTGGCAGTTTATTAATGAATTCTGAATCAGACCTAACAATAACAATAAATATGAGAACAGATGTCGTTTATCTTATGGCAAAGAAATGAATAATTTTACAAAAGAAAAATATTACAATAGCGTTGAATGTTGAACTATTTTGTTTTAGATAAAACATTTAGGCACACGTATCGTAGGTGATATTGTGAACAATGTCCAATAAAATAATATAATGTCTAACGTAAGTATGCAAAATGGTGACCCGAGGTATTTTCCTGAAATAGCTTCCCGAACCGAAAGCGATTACATTTTCCTGTTGGCATAATTTCTGGTGTTGAATACTTACCAATACGACATACGACTACAGAGACAGAGACAGAGACTAATAAAGCGATTTATTTATTTATCAATAAAACAACTGCGGTAATCAATTAATTATTATTTACGTATTATTATACGGTCCAAATGTAATTATTAAGTATGTGTTCATTTTTTTCAACACATGAAATGCTCTTTGCCGTAAATATTTTTTTTTCAAATCCTTGCAGACAAACACTGGATTATACCTGACAGGATTGCATAAATTATTGTGTAAGTATTTTTTTAAAAGATTACATTCAATGTGCGGATATTATTTGGGTCCATTATAATGTTTTAAAAAACAGCATCAATTTACCGCGTACTTAAAGTAGCAAAAAACAAAATAGAATAATGCAGAAAACGACATTAAATTTCAAATATAAAAATAAAATTGCATTTTTTACCACAATTGGGGTAGGTAGTAAAAATTCGAAGTAATATATATTTTTTTAACGCAACATTTACCTATGTAGGTAAATACACTAATCAAAGCTTTTCATTGAGCTTTCCCAATGAAGATAGTAGTATCTACTTTAAAAGCTTTACGAAAAATAATACAAACATATAAAAAATATAAATTTACAGTGAATTAAATAAACTGTGGAGTAATTAATAGTTATTGTGTTTAGCTACAAAATTTTTTAAATAACATTATTTTAAAATGATGGGTATTGCAGCAACAAGCAACCACCGTTTTTCTCGTTTTTTAATCGGAACTGCCCTCCCCGGACATGACGGATTCCAGATTCCAGTTTCGACAGGTATTATTTTACTAAAAATGTGTCGGCGGACATTTTCCACGGTGAAAAATGGCGAAATGTTTTCCGGATGTCCGATATAATGGTGAAATATGCGTCACGGGTGAAATATTCCACCCGAGAGTGGGAACAATAACATTCACGGGACGGGGACGGGGACGGGTATGTACGGTCCTGTACGGAGTTACCATAAACAGGACTTAGGAACAGAAGTCACCCAACACCTTCACTTCTGCCTGCCAGCCTACCGCACCGTGGAAAGTGGGAACTCTGACCTTATTTATTTATTTATATTTATTTATTTATTTACGCCTAATCGGCAATTACAAAAAATTAACAATTATATCATAAATGGTACAACACATTACAATAATACAATAGAAAATAATACAATAGTAGAGGACGGTAAAATGAGTAGGTATATGGGAAATCAGAAGGAATAAGTTGTTAAAATTCAATAGAATTTAGTGATTTCACGAAAGAAGACAATTTATTCCCAAAGAAGTCAAAGACTAGGATTTACATTCGCTAGTCTAAGAATTCTGGGCATGGCAGAGTTAAAACCGTAATTTGTCCTGTGGGTTCCAGTGTGAAAAGGTTGATAATGCCGTAAGTTTCTCTGAGGAATGTTAATATTTTATTAATTTAAGTAAATCAGGAGAATCAAGCAAGGAGTTTATAATTTTAAATAATGTAATAATATCAAATTTTTTGCGCCGGTCTTCCAGCGACGACATAAATAGCTCTTTTTCTAATGCCTTGTAAGTATATTCATTTCTGTGTAGCCCCATCATCCAGCCTACATATCCACATTATAACGGCATAACCCTAATTTAATGACGTACTTTACAAGGGTGGGTAAAATATTCTTAACCGCATTTTATACGGGACCGAAAACTGTACAGTTTCTTGTGCAGTTTGCAAACTGTCCCGTATAAAGCGAAAACTGTATGGAATATAGAATGGTTGGCGCGACGTTTGGCTGACCTGACTTTTTTTTATTTACGTAAACGTTTAAGTAGATATTGATATATTGAATGCTTTTAAAAACGTAAAAAACAAATAACATATTTATGTCATTAGCTATATTAACAAATTCTTGTGTGTAAACGTACGATAATAACTTACGATCGCGCCTAAAAAATATACGTATTTAGCGTGTCTTTTGACAGAAAATGTACAGTTTTCTGTCCCATATAAAGTGCGCATTATATATACATATTCGGTTTGTACTTGAAAAAGGGTAAGGTATAGTGTAGGTATGTAATAAACGACCAAGACACACTAAAATTGGTGTACCTACTGGTAATCCAGTACCATTTGCACAGTTGTTTGGTGCGAATAAGGGAAAGTATGTACTCGCCTACTTCACTTCGCCCTTACTGTAGGCAGGTACAAATACAACACTAAGGTACTCAGCTCCTAAATGTGTCTGCTAGGTACGTAGCTCCCTAATATTAACAATCAAAAAGTAGTAAATCAGAATATACGAGCATTATGTACTCGCCTACTTCACTTCGCCCTTACTGTAGGCAGGTACAAATACAACACTAAGGTACTCAGCTCCTAAATGTGTCTGCTAGGTACGTAGCTCCCTAATATTAACAATCAAAAAGTAGTAAATCAGAATATACGAGCATTATGTACTCGCCTACTTCACTTCGCCCTTACTGTAGGCAGGTACAAATACAACACTAAGGTACTCAGCTCCTAAATGTGTCTGCTAGGTACGTAGCTCCCTAATATTAACAATCAAAAAGTAGTAAATCAGAATATACGAGCATTATGTACTCGCCTACTTCACTTCGCCCTTACTGTAGGCAGGTACAAATACAACACTAAGGTACTCAGCTCCTAAATGTGTCTGCTAGGTACGTAGCTCCCTAATATTAACAATCAAAAAGTAGTAAATCAGAATATACGAGCATTATGTACTCGCCTACTTCACTTCGCCCTTACTGTAGGCAGGTACAAATACAACACTAAGGTACTCAGCTCCTAAATGTGTCTGCTAGGTACGTAGCTCCCTAATATTAACAATCAAAAAGTAGTAAATCAGAATATACGAGCATTATGTACTCGCCTACTTCACTTCGCCCTTACTGTAGGCAGGTACAAATACAACACTAAGGTACTCAGCTCCTAAATGTGTCTGCTAGGTACGTAGCTCCCTAATATTAACAAACAAAAAATTAGATTACATTTATTTTTATATTTTTATTATTGAGACATCTTCGCCTCTGTCGAAATCTTCGAATGGAATATTACTTCTTTATTGTAAAGTTGTTCACACAAATGTATGGGTATTATTGAAAAGCATAAAATTTCTTAATAGTAATACCTTGGTGCACACTGAATGGACCTAATAAAAGTGCATTTTTAGCGAGCATTTGCAACGTCAAATGATCGTAAATAAAACAGTTGTTATGACAGTAAACATAACAAATACGTATGGAATGTAACGAAGTGATGTATAATATAGGTAGTAATTAGACTTCATATTGACAAACAATAGGAATACGCTACAAATGGTAGTTTTTACTACACAGCATATTGATGTGAAGTGCATGATATAATATTATTATGTCACATGAAACAACCTTCTACTGCAAGAGCTCAATCATATCCTCTATATATGGACATGTAATAAATTGCCAACAAAGTTGTGACAAGGTTTCGGCCGTGTGTTGTGCTAGTTTATAGTTATACACACATGTACATCTGTAAAATAGAGCAATATCTAATCTACTATCTATACTTGATAACATTGATAAGGTACATAATTGTATAGGTACTTACTGATGCGCTATCTAACACGCGAGCGTTATGTATTAATAATTACTGTGCATCATTGCCACCCAAAGTACCTGTCGTTTGAAACTATTTTAAAGCGTGAATTCTTATGAAAATAGAAACTTCAGGCTATTGTTTGGTTATGAAAAACAGCATTTACTCAATCCACAGAAAGCCGAATCAGCTTGCAATGTTGAAAATATATTTTTCATTACGTTAAAATACCCCAGTTATGTACGTACGAGTATGTATGCTGCAAAATATGCATTTTAATATCAAAATATCAAATCGAGCAAAACATGGAGCCCTTATCATGTTTTTACCATGTTGCATGAGACCTTGAGATCTATTTAACGTAAACACATCATACCAATAAATGTAATATTTTACTTTAAAATGTTTATTTACTACTTACTGATCGTGCGCAAATAGTCACTATCATGCTTCTGTGACGATGCGTCATGTATTGCCTAATGCACTATTAGCAGTGAAAAGAAAAACTTTAAATGTAAAAGCATATTTTTTTTTTAACAGCTTTAAAAAAGTAAGGCAGTTTGTATAACTGAAAAATATGATCGATGAAATAATGGTTTCAAGGAGATTACAACACTTTGGTTTTTGTATTTTGTTTTTAAATTTCTCAATCCATTTGTCTTAAGAGTACCAATGCATCGCCCTATGCACCACTCAAAGCAGTTAGTTGATACTTTAACATTATGGTGAATTATACAATATAATGTAAGGTAATATATTATACAACAATTTTCTGTTATTTAATCGGGAGCAAAGAAATTGACGAGGGAAATATAGGTGAATAATGAGTCGGGGTACGGAAATATTGGATTACGAGAGCGGAGGGGGTGGGCTCAATGTGAGCCTGGAAAGCTCTCAACGTGCGAAGTCGGTGAGTCGGTGAGTGCGCCTAGTGCCTAGTACCTAGTGTCAAGTGGCAGCCAGCCGGGCTAGGAGCTGGGAGCTGGGAGCTGGGAGCTGGGACGGTCCCGTGACGGAATGTGCTGACTGCTGACCGCGCCGGAAGAGACTCCATCCCGCCTAGATTATCCCCACACCCCGTGCTGTATAGACTTTGATGTTTCGCTACTCTAAATTTCTCTTCATATTTCAACATTTTGAAAAGCAAACTGTAACAATTTTATACCTATGATTAGATAATCTGCAAGTAAATAGCAGAAATGTATGTAGGTGCACCGCGAAATGTACGTAGCAGAAATGTATGTAGGTGCACCGCAAAATGTATGTAGCAGAAATTTATGTAGGTGAACCGCGAAAAAGTATTTTTGTTAGCCTGAAATTAAAGAAAATCGAACCTTATTAAGCGTAATAAAATAATTTAATCTCAAAGTATGTTTTTTTAAAATCAAACATGTTTTTTTTCATTCATATAATCAGCTAAAATAGATCTTTCGGGAAAGGTACTACCAAACCATCAAATTTCATAATCATTCCAAATCCGTCCCCTATGCGAAGCATATGGATTCCACAAACTGCTTCCAAGCTAAGCGATCGGCCGCCGCCAGTACCTGTGTGAACTCTAAGTCAAGTCCACGTCCGGTAATTCTAACATAAACTGTCGCCGGATTTTTTATCAAATTTATAAGCCTTTAACCATGTAGTTCTAAGATTACTATTATATTTTGTAATTGCGACGATTAAAGTCCTATTGCCCATCGTTAATTAAATGGTGCATAGGTACTAAATGGATTTCTAACATTTTGTATCTCATGAAATAATCCATTTAGTGTTTCGTAAATCACGTTGCATCGTTTTAGTGACTTGCGATATTTATTTACAAAATAATTGCCTAACGCATTAAAGCGTTAAAGAAAATAATAAGCTAGTTTTCAGCAGACAGAAACTGCCTTATTGGCGTAATATTTCAGTAAGATGAGTCTGCAATAGTTACATAACACTATTTTATTTATCGATAATGAAACGTACAATCGATGGCAATGTTAAGAAATATACATTTATAATGCATCGAGCTCACTACAAACATAACTTTTACGTGATAAACGCAATTTTCTTAGGAATAGTCGAGTTCCTACATAAAATTTATTCCACATAAATAATTCAGGCATTATGAAAGGAAATGAGTAAAAAGGAATAAATCATTCAAAATAAAGGGGAAATTATGTTTATTCTGTTAGTAGGTACCTACATTACTAGAAAATAATAATTTCCAGAGTCATTCCACGAACAGAAAGTCTCACAAAACAAACAACCAACAAAGGCTCGAATAACGAAACCTTTCGATTGATTGAATGGTTGGAATTGAGACTAGACTTATGAAACGATTTGCGTCATTATTCTGATACGCATGAATGGGGGAAATATTCGTATTTTCGGAGTCGAAAGTAATGATACAATCATATATGTACCTACTAATACTTCTGGTATAGTAAAAATTCGCGGGTGAACCCTTATGCGGGGGTGTACGACAAACATGGTACCAGCTGCGCAGACAAAAATAACACGATAACTCTTTTGTTATTAGAATTTTTATATGCGCGAGACGTAAGTCTGATTGGCAATAAAAAATACAAGTTGTTATCATAAGACAGTTACTACAGCGTTAGTTTATGTAATACAAACATTTATTGATTGATGTTTATCGGGTATCGGTAGGTACATAATGTTTTAAATCGAACAATTAACGTACTACTAAAAACAATAGTCAGATTTTAACTATAATACTATGTATCTTGCCACATAGGCAACATTTTAGGTCAGTGCAGATTTTCTTAATCAAGAGCCAACTAACAAAAACGATCGAATGATTGATTACTAATTATTATTAGAGATATAAAAACTATATGGCGAACGTTTTTTCCTAACGGGTAATTCTGTGGAAAAGCTGCTCAAAATCAGCGGACATGCGCCGTACTGCAGTCATTTGCTGTCTCCCTTCAACGTGGTGTGATTAGAGCGGGATGAAGAGCCGTTGGATTTTTTACAGACTAGAAACCTCGTTCCACATTAGCCAAGGTTGATTGATGCCAGGCGGAGAGCCGTCGAGTAGATCGATAATGCATTATTATTTGTAGGTTACAGAGAAGCACCTTTGCGGTTGGATAACAGCTACAGACGATGTTATCGTGGACATAAAAAACACGAAGAAAAAAACTAAAACACTAAAAAATGCTAGCCCTTTATGTTACATTTACAGGCGTGATTTCATGTGGACATACACAGATTGACCTAATCACGGGAATAATAAGCAATTTTTCACAATATACGGCGTAGGTTTCAATTTATTATACTGTTTCTGAATAAATTAACGACGATAAGTGAAACTTGCGAATGTAACACGAACTTGTAGTCATTTAAATAATAGTGCCAGGAATGCGATCTCGCAGAATGAATAGAAAAACAGATAAACATAATCAATAAGAGATGGTCTTGAAGTTGTACATAATGTTTTTAATCTGTAAACGAAATGAGATTCCCAATCGCGGAGAATTTCACAGCGACCTTTAGGGTCAGTTCATTATCTCGCGACGTATTTAGTATTTTGTGACACGAAATCTCGACTATTTAATGAAAATGGCTGAACAATAATATGACAATCGTGCCAGAAGTGTTAACTTTACTCTTTGAACTTCCATCACGAATCCATCGAACGGAACCTGTTTGGAAGTAAGTTATTCAACAAACTATTTTGGTTGGACATGGTTCGACACGAAACTATAAGTACTATTACACAAATTAGAAAGCGAAAAAAGCGGGACGTTTAGAAGGCTTGTTCAAAACGACGACCTTATAAACAAGAAAAAAAAATCCAATATTGAACATTAAAATATTTTTTATCTATTTATTTTCATACATATTTATAAGATATCCATATTATAAAGTTGACAAAAAAAATAATCATTTAATCAAATGAACATCTATTTGCAACCCTTATCAAATCAAATGAACAATCTATTTGCTGTAACCCTTATCGATTTAGGTCGTTCCAGTTAGGTCATTTATCAAACAAAAATTGCTATTTGCTGTCGCGATTTGTCAAGTAAGTATTTAAATTGCAAATAGTCATTGTAATAAATATATTGTATATGTATTGTCTGCTTTTGTGTAGGTATAACACAAAGATACATTTATAATACAAGTAAAAAGATAGATACAATATTCAAAACAGTATTATTAATTGTTTTTCGTGACTTTATCTTTATTCCTGGATAATTGCAAATCATGATAAAAAATGTTACTTCGCTAAAATTAATTCTGGTGGGTATCTATTTCAGTCAGCCATTGATATGGGGGCTAATAAGTTTAGTAATAGTTAACAGTTGAAACGTATCCGCAATGTGAATATTTGAAACACGCGACTTTTATAGCGTTTTTCAATCAGTGGTGCAATTACTGTAGTAAACCCAAACGTCACTAGACGCCCATTTCCCGCCGAACTGTCAAATCGTTTATCTCTAACCTTACTTATTCGACGAATTTGCTTCTCCAAAAATGTTGATCTATTATGTCTTGTGGAATGCATAGACCTTGAGAGATTCTACCAAGATTCTACTCTACTTTAAAGCCAAAAATCCGATTCCGATTTTTGACAGTGACAGTTGAGTGACAGTTATCAGAATCGCTAAAATGTCTTAAACCTTAGTAGAATCGATCCCCAGGGGGAAGACAACAGTCCCGCGCTGGCGCTGGCCATGTAGGCCGGAACAGTTGGATACATTTAGTAAATAATGATAATAGGAGTCGAGTGGGTCACAGACTTGGCTATTGCTATTCGGCAAGTCGGTGTTCAGTGTACAGTGTACAGTGTACGGCCGAAGGTGAATTAGGTCGGGCAGGCGCATCGCCAGCGGCCGCCGTATTGCGGAAAAATACATCACACACCCACACTTACTACCCACTCTGGTAGGTACAATACCCATCACTTTCCTAGGTCAGGGGAACACAACACACGCGAATATCTAACTGTAATACCCAATTACTGGCACGCTAAACCACCCAGACTGAAGTTGGCGATTTTTTAATACCCAATTAAAATGTGGATTTCCCGAAAACACGCATTAAATTTTACGATTATTGCTCGCAATTCGATTCATAATTATTAAACGGGGAATCTATTATTGTTTTATCGAAATTTGAAGTACTGAAAAGGGGGGAAAATTAACGGGGATATTGTTTATTACGAATAGTTATGAAAAGTAGCGTGCAACTAAATGATACAATTATTGGTCCTCTTTAACTATATGGAAAGTAAACCTATAATTATTGTTTATAGAAGGACAAATAAATCATTACAATTTTTTATACATGATATTTCATATACGAGTACTTAATTTATTCCCAACACTTAAAAACAAAAGCAGAATTGAGGATCTAGAGTGAATATTTCAGAATACATTAGGCCGCTGAGCGCTAGAAGTTGATATTCTCTTGGATTACTTATTGTTTTTTTTTTAGGTATTTAGAGAAATGAAAAAAATGCCACAAACGAAGACTTCGCATATTTTTTTTGTCCTACAATTCTTACATTAGTCGGTAGCGTTATACCCGAGAAAAAAGTTTGAAGTATTTGTGACATTTTTCGAAGCTTTGTGGCTGTTGATAAATACATAAATTAATTTTTAAAATACCAAAATATCTAATGCTGGCCTCAGGCGTAGCCTTAAAAAACAAAATTGCATTCAGTTAAAGATTTCAAAGCTTATCTATCGAGAAGAAAAGTCAATGAAACCAAATATTATCGTACAGGAAAAGCAACGCGAATTTCATAGTCATTTTAAAGCTCGAGACTTATAGTAACTTAGAAATTTATTTTTTTAGTGAGTAGAGTTATGTAATTTAGAACGCCATTTCTGAAGCAAGGATATAAAATATTTTGAACACAGGTACAACAAAAGTTTTAACATTAAAATATTGTTGACGTGTAGGTAATAATTTATATTTACGCATACAGACTCGGAATACTTGTAATAAATAGTATTCGTTACGTGTTTCCATCACCGAAGAGAATTTTCCAATCTAGAACTGTCAAACTTGAAGCTTTTACATAACACAGAAGCTCATCCCAACAGAAGACGTGTTGACGTGACATTCCTCTAGCCTCTAGCTAAACTAAGTGAAAATATACAGCTGCCTTTAAATATTCAGATTGCGATCAGTTCATATTCAATTCCCGAAAAAGTTACGTTCGAGAAGCGACTTGCGTAAATGGATGGAATACGTGAATTGGGTTCTTTCCGATTTTCTATTTTTCATTTCAAAAAATTGATTGAAAAATAACAATATCAAGGGAATTTTTTTTTTAATTTTTACGATGTCATATGAATTTTCTAGCGCGGTTTGAAATAGCGCTTTTTCAAATCGCTCGCAAAATCCTCCATTTGGCGCGCATGCGGTGTGACGTCACATCAATATGACTTCGTAATGAATTTCCCGCCTTTTATAATGGACGGGTATGACGTCATTAGCCAATAACGGGCGTTAAAAGTCACTCGTAATTTCGTGTTTTTAAAACATAAATTTATAAATGAAAAACAACATTTTTGATCATTGTGTTTTATATCGTTGGAATTGTAAAAATATACTTTAAATATTATATCACGTTTTCAAGGATATTCATTCAATCGGGAACAACCCTATTCTAATTAGGTCGGTTGCGGGATCGGAAACAGGCGAACTAAACACGACAAAAGCGAATCCCGTAAAATA
>JAGVSP010005009.1:0-30450 GCA_022494985.1 Micrasema minimum
AGCAAATTGACCATTACGGGGTTCATAAAATGTAGTTTGAATTAGAACAAAGCGCCTTCTGCTAATAAAGTCACCGTTATTTTACACTCTCAAAGTTATAAAAATACCTTTAGGGCTCGTTTAGGTGGGTAATATGCAGCCGCATTGAGCAATCTTCGGTCACCAATTTATATCTAGTGAAAATACATCATTTACTTTATTAGTTTTTTACATTTTGTTTGAAATTTTAAAAGATTAAATAAACTCTGATGAATATTCCTGGCTCGATGTATTTTTACTTTAAATAAAAATTGTGAATTAAAGATTCATCAATGCGCTTACGTGTTACGCTGAAGCGTAGGACTGATAATTTTCCCTCTTCTTGTAACAAATGACCAAGATTCACTGCACTTGATGTTCCAATGCTTCCAGTGCCCTTTACACCATTGGGTGCGGATGAGGGAAAGTAGTAGTTGAAGTTGTTAGTACACATAAGTTTTTTATATATGTATCATCATCTTCATCATACTATATCCGCTCCCTATGTGGAGCATATGGAATCCACAAACTGCCTCCAGGCCAAGCGATCGGCCGCCAGCTCCCTTGCATCCTCCCAAGTCAACCACGTCCCGCAACTCTGACGCAAACGTCTGTCAATTGTCAACGGTGGACGACCAGGACGCCGAGAACCTGATGCCTTGTAAAATAGGCAAGCATGGTTAAGACTCTCGGAGCATACGTAGTATATGGCCTAGCCAGCCGAAACGCCTTCGCCGGATGACAGTAGATACCAAGGGTTGCTGTGTCCATAAAATATTAAAATAAAAATATTAAAATCATTCACAAAAAAATATGTGCATGAAAGTTTATTAAATTTAATAAAATCTACACACCTAGATGAAAAATAACATTTTTATATTTGTTCTACATATTTTATCTGCAGTACGTTTGTTCTGCAAAAAGTTTTTTCATCTATCTGGCGCACCGCCCTCGTATTTTGCCATAAAATCTCCACAAATCACGTTATCTCGGTGCAATAAATACTTTTAAAGCTAGGTGAGAATTTTATTGCTTAAAAATTTGTTTTTTAGCATTTGAACTACGTCACACCTCGACGGGAATAAAAATTAAGTAACATTCAATTACGCGAAAGTATCATATTGCAATAATATCTAAGTACTTTGGATCAAAATGTTATTAAGTTGTATTATCGACTTAATTTATTTAAATAAAGGATCATTCCGATTTGCTTTCAGACGTTTTAAAAATGGTCTATTTAGGTTCTTCAACATTTCGTCATCATCATCATTCCATATCGGCACCTTATATGGAGCATATGGATTCCACAAACTGCCTCCAAGCCAAGCGATCAGCCGCCAGTTCCCGAGCATCCTTTGAATTAAGGTTCCCGCAGTACTGACGCAAACTGCCGACCGATTGTCAAGTGGACGTCCAGGACGCCGAGAACCTGATGCCCTGTAAAATAGGCAAGCATGGTTAAGGCCCTTTGGGAGGCATACACCCAGCGAATGATAATAGTTTCACTAATTATCTTATCTTTTTAAAAATAAAAAAAAAACATTAGCATACACATAGTGTATTTTTTGTTCCCGCAAAGCCGAGGCTTTTCGATTATTTTTCGTTTTCGGCGAAGTTATCGTTTATTTTTACGTAAATTATGTTACTCAGATATTTTATATTAATTTCAGTAAATTAGCGTGAAGCAAATAATTTTCCTCACACTGTCTTATTATATCACCGACTTTCTTAAATTTAGATTTTGTTTTAAAGGAAACCTATTTTTTCACATTCTAGATTTTCGGGATAAATAAAAATAAATAAATAATTGTTAATCGTTATTATCATCACACAATATCCACTCCAAATGAAAAGCATATGGATTCAATAAACTGCCTCCAAGCCAAGCGATCGCGCGGATCGGCTGCAAGTGTGAAGAAACTTTCTTTTAAAACCAATTTTTTTCAAGACCGGGCAACGCCGGGTACTCGGCTAGTTTACAATATTTATTGTATCCACGTATTTTTGTAATGATCTGCTCTTTTCACTTTTTATATTGACTTCGCCTCAAATTATTATTTCAATTTTATCACAAGTGTTTTTATAAAAGGACAATAGTATTTTTTTTTTTTTTAGCTGCGTATATTTTAATGTATAAAATTAATTGTGTTATTGGTTTTTGGAAGTGATGCTATCCATTGTTTTATGTTCTATCTGATGGTGAGCAGTTAACGCAATATTGTCATCGTCCAGTTTATCGTGGGTAGTCATTTTATTTTAGCAAAGCATTATCATCTATATAGTGTAGTGTACTTATAATTTATCTACGAGTACTAACTCTCATTGCGTTCGGTAACTCTTGGCTCGCGCTCGCCATGTTATTTCATTGAAATATTTTTTCATAATATCTGTTTCCATATTTACGACAAATGGTCTTGTTTGCGCTGCATTCCGTTTTACCATAATCCTTCCATTTTTTATCCACACGAAGTCGTAGTTAAAGTTTTTGTTGTTGGGCTTGCCAAAGTAGCTTTTTTGTAGCAGGAATTAGCTCTTTTATACAAAATGGGTTTTTTCCCTCGCAACCAATCATATCGTTAGTTAAAATTTTGATTTTTGTTCTTTCAAGTATCTTCTCTCTGGCATTGCTATCGTTTATTTCTATTATAATGCTTTTTTGTTTTTTGGATCATGGTTTCCTCACAGTTATCAACTTTTTATTTTTTACTCGCTTAAGATTTTTTTTTAAAATCTATCTCTTCGGGATCTGTTTCTGGCGATAAGACTCCACATTCCACATAATTTGACTGATGACTTCATGGGTCTATGAGCTCATTTATTTGGTTCTGCATTTTAACTATGATTGCATCTTTTTAAATTCTATCCTCTTTTAACGTTTCCATCTTTTAATAAGTATTTATTCCTAAGTATTTTTTAGTCTCTAGGAACAGTACATTTAAACTGTGTTGCAATAAAATGACGCGTTTTTTATTTTCTTGATTTCATTTTTTAGAGATCCAAGAACATCTAATCTTTGATGCATTGATTGCATCAACTGCCAGTTAAATCACTCATTTTCGCTCCCACACCCATACTTTTTAATTCTTTCATGCATTTATCCATGTATAAGTTGAACAACCATGGTGACATCACACATCCCTGTTTGCGTCCTTTGGGGATGTCAAACTACGATGTGAATGACCCATTTATCTTGACACACCAAACTGCACTATCCTTATACAAGGATGCAATAGCGCGGATCAGGTTGCTGCTCACTCCATACTCCGATAAAACCATCCACAGTTTTTCCCTATCGACTCGATCAAATGCTTTTTACAAATCGACAAAAGCGCGAAAAAGCTTTTGCAAATCGACAAAAGCGCAAAAAAGTTATTCTTTCTACCTAAATTGTGGCATGGTCTCACGAATTATTATATAAATTAGCAAAAAAAAAGACAACACTCATAAGAAATTCGTAATTTAGCTTATCATGATTTAGTATTATTAATGGTAAATAAAATTATCTGTTTTGATTCTAAAATATCTGTTTACAGATTAAACGATACTCTCTAATGGGAATTGAAAGGAGTTAAACTATAATTAAGTTAATTGGAGTGCCTATCTCATTACAATCAATTATCGAGTCCTGTTTAATTATCTGTATTTAACTGATACAATCTTGTAATTTAGGACCCGTTAGAAACTATAACAGACCAAGATATTTACACAAAAAAATTACATATCTAAAGTAACAAGCTGAAAATGTATACAAATGTTATGGATGATGTCCTTATTGATATCCCGAAATTCCCTAAAAATCTATCCTGGGGAAAATCCGCCATCTTAGGAAAGCCAGGAGCATTAGACAAAAATATGACGAGAACACTTGATTTAATAAAGCGAAAACGCCTTCGCCGGATGACAGAAGATACCAAGGGTTGCTGTGTCCGTTGCCTCACATCTGTGTTCCTTACAAAGTCAAACCACCGCACACCTTTTATTCCTCTAAGACACCTATTCTCCAAACTCAGAAGTCTGCTATTTTGGGCCCTGGTTATGTGCCATGCTTGTAATACAATAACACCTAATTTATTGTCACTGAACTGATTTGCAAAGCTTAAATTATTTAAAAATAATGCTTAAAGAAAACGTAAAATTCTTAGAAGCGTAAAAAATACAATTCGTGTATACCCATAAACAGGCAACTTAAAAAACACCCTTATTCTTCTGTTTACAGTTTATCTTTAAATATGAATAATATTCTTACTAACGTCAAATAAGATAATTCCAGGATTCATGGAGAAAGGTCGATTCTTTCCATATTTTAATGTGTCAGGATATTAGAAACGCAGAAACAATAATTAAGAATTTAAAGTTCCAAGGAAAATCTACGACCAAGCCAGTCAAGCGTCACAAAAAAGTGAAGTCGAGCTTTTGAACGCTCCGCCGTGCGAGAAAAAACGAGAATCGTATGAACTGAATATATAGTGGTAGTAATAGACACTTTAAGTGTTTCAGTGAAAGAAAATTTCCCAACAGGGTCCGTTCCCGGTATATTCCCATCTCTGGCCTTATCCGGGAACATGAAGATATATGAATCCACGCAGAAATGGTTTGCATTCCTTTGCTACATTTATCTGTCGTACGTGAGGTGTCTGTCCTAGGGAGAAATCGGGAGATTTCTCTCCCAAGAAAATCACACGTTTTGTGAATAAATGTGTTGTCCGTGAAACGCTTTTGCCTGCCTAGTGGATACCGCCACGGAAATTTAATTGTTTTATCAGGCTCATTTTATTTTTAGACCTTAAATACGTACCTAAAATAATTTCCCAAATCGAGAAAACGAACCGCTGAAAGTTTACCGTTTTCTACAATTAATTATTGAAATTATTTTGACCTTGGTGTACCGATGATTGCCCTATGCACCATTGGGTGGGGAAAAGGGGAATTAGTAGTTTATAAAAATTTGTTGGCAAAAATTATAAGCATAAAAACTTGAGTCATTCGGGCGTTTTCTAGTTGGTACGTGATGTAATTCGGTTAGAACCTCACAATCATAAAGATTTCTGCCAAAATGCATAGCGATTGTCTGAACTGATGACAAAGAGTTTTTACGTGTGAAGCGTCGCGCCATTTCGCTGTATAATTTATGTAGGTATACAAGTTCTGATAAATGGCAGATATGGATATCAAATACTAGGCAAAATGGGGAGTGTTGTAATACATCAAGTGGCCACTTAGCTCAGCCAGGTCATAAGCCCTGTGAACGCCTAGATATCCATATTATCTTTTTTATTTTTTTTATTTAACCACGTCAACAGGCCAGGAGGCCCAATTACAGAGGGGAACAACGTCACAAACAGGCTTGAGAAAAATAACTTGAATTTTTTTTATGTTCTCACTTGGAATCGAACCCGGAACTCCGTATCGTGACTCCAGCGTCTTGGCCATTACGCTACGGAGGCTGCTTCTTCTTCTTCAATCTTCAATCTTCCCTTCTCTGTGAGATGTCAAGTGTAATTTATTTAAACGGAATTAACCGAATTTATCTGTACCTAGAGCAATCTCGATTATATGACAATAACAGCATCTAATGGAGCCTGGCCTCCAATCCTTTGATTATTTCCGGATGAACGTTTCAAGTCACGTGACAATATAGTCGCTAATCTACGGTGCTACTGCATTTGAGAATATACTGGAAGAGCGGACACTGAATGACAATTAATGACATCTGTCTCGCTGATTATTATATAATTTACAAAAGTTCCTATTTTAATACAAAGACAACATAAAAAAGCGTTTTTTCTTCAAATTACGGATGTGTATGGAGCCTAAGAACCATAGTATTATTGATGTATTTTTATCAATAGATAATTTTGTAGTCATCTTTTTACAATAATGGTTTTCTCTGTGATTTAAATTGTCTACTGAAAATGCGTCGAAAAGATTCTGACATACTTTTGAGTAGTTTTCCCCGGAGACATAGCTAATGATTAGCCGTCAACTGAACTGCGCATCTAACTAAGGTGAGAGGAAAAAAGAATTTTGTGAAATATGTGATCACTTATATACCGCGGTAGGCAGCTGTGGCCATCTTTTCGTTATTCCGGCTTATATATTATAAGGGTTTTTGCTGTAAAATAGAGCTCATAATCCTAAAAGCGGCTTACACTAATACGGACATGGGGTGATAATAGCTCAACCAGCCACAAACTAACCGCAATACCAAAAATAATATTACTAATTTTTTAACTGATTTTAGACATGCAATTTAACAAAATTGATGTTTTTCACTGTTATAAATCTACATTAAAAACAAGAATAACAAAACAATTATTTTCTTTAATTATTTTTGATCACTGATAGAACCTATTCATTTCATATAATCCACACACACCCTCACTCTCAGCCTCACATACACTCACCATCACTGAAATTGTTCTTAAATAAATAAATATTATATAGATCTTCCGTCTGGTAAACGGACAAGGAATTTATGTACCCATTTATTTTTTTTGTTTATTTTCCCGTATTTTCTGACCTTTCTTAACTAATTGTCTTTTTACGCATGAAGTAAATAAGATGTAATTGGATATAAAACTCCTAAATTGTTTTTGTTTCAATCATAAAACATTCCCTTTCAACTCTAGAAAATTTAATTCTATTGTTTCTAGAACGGAATTCGATCATGAAATACTTATTTTTATTGAGTTCTCCATAAGAAAAATAACACTAAAAGAAGGAACTTGCATAATTTCTTGAATAATTTGATCGTAAGCAAAGTTTATTTATCGTATAATTGGTATTACAACTGAGACAAGAAGTGTCCATCACTGTAAAATCCAGTATTTGTATACTAGATTAATGTAATTTTTATTAATATTGACGTTTTATTTAACCTTTTTATATTAACTTCTTAAATTTTTTTTTCATATTTAGAAAAAAAATTCTTGGAACTTTTTCTTGGTACAAAAAAAAATGTATTAATTTAAGTAGTGCCTATAGGCTAAACCAAAACTTACGACTGCACTTCACGGTACAAAAAGTGTATGGTTCCTGACTTCAGCGGTTCTGCCAAATTCAAAAACCAGTTGACCATTTTCTTAGTTTAGTCCCACGGCCCGTCCGTTCAATTCTCTGCTACAACTTTTTTTTACCCGCACCTTAGGATTCATGGTAAACTGCATTGGTACACCAAGTACAGTGTTTCTTGATAATTCGTACCAAGAAAAAAATTAATAGCACTGCCTACTTTTTTATTTTAAATGTTATTTTTCTGGAATTATACGTATATATATATTTATATATAATGCCTCTTTAGTGAAAATAAATACTAAGTTAGTTGCCTAGTTACAAATGTTTCGGCGATGAAATTAAATCAATAGTCATAATGATTATGCATTGCTGATCTTAAGAAGACAATATTAATTCCTTGTAAACTTCAAAGGGTTATTCCTTTGAAAACATGAACCCTTCGTTAGTACAGGAGTTACGGTTTAAATTATGTCAGTTTCCTAACAATCCTTAATTACAGAATTATCTCTAAAACTTGTTTCGTAATCACAGAATAAAATATTGACTATCTGCTAAATAACTTTGAACAATTTTTCGTGTCAAAATATATTTTGAACAACAAATTTTCGAGAAAAAATCGTTATCGTTATATGAGTAAGTAAATTGTGTTAAAACAGAGAAAAGGCAGTGTTATTTAATTTACTTTTAGTTTGGATAACGTAAAAAAGAATTAGGATGTATTTATTTTTAAAAAAAATCAATGTTTTCTTTGACACTGGGCATCCCAGTGAGGGAATATAAAATTATTCATGTTAACGGACAAATAATAAATAAATATTGTACTCATACATACTAGAAATATATCTTGAAGTTTATGAAGACTTACATATAAAATATTATCAATTGTAATACAATATACTTGACATCCAAGAAAACTTTGATTTGAGGATAATTAATTTCAAATGATTCTAAAACAAAAAAGGTTTCATATCTATTTCAAGCATAATATGTATGAATGTTTTTTTTTCACATAACATTAGAGGTTTTTCAAAATGCTCGTAGGTATTATGGGTTTGCTCTTGTTCAAAACACGTTTATGCACGCCAATTCCGTGTATTTTTTTCATGAATAAGGGAGGTTGGAAACGAAAAGGGCTATGACAAGAGATTAGCGAAGATCAGACGGCCTGAAAGCGAACTGAAAACATAAAAGGGGCTTTTCTCAGATTATTCAAAACCTAAAAATAATGGTTTCCATGAGAACTTCCATAACAATACCGAAATATAACTTAAGGCGCATTTTACCGCCAATATGTATTTTTTGATTATTCCAATTTAATAGAAAACGTAGAAGTAGTTATACCAAAAAAATACCAGTAGATGAAACAAAGCTTACTTTAAATACATCTTAGGACGTAATTTAATTTTTGAACATGTATTATGCTTTCAAAAAATTAATACCACACGCTTAAACAATATTTTGTTTTTCGTACCTAAGTACCCGAACTAGTGATCAAAAGCGTCGAAAAGAAAACAGTCAGCAATGTTCAGGGGATTGTCGACAGGTTACAGGAGAACTCCGCGTGCCTGGGTCTTAATATAAATACCAAAAACACCCAGTTCATATGCAATAAGTCATGTCATGACCCTGACTATCCCCTTTACAACAATGGGCAGAGGATTAAAAAGGTTGACAGCTTCAGATACTTAGGTGTTCATATAACTGAAGATGGCAGCACGCACAAGGAACTCGCAATCCGTCTAGGAATTGCTGGAGCAACCTTCAACACGATGCGTGCTGTCTGGAATTCCAGTTTATACTCGGTCAAAACAAAATTCCGACTTCTTAATTCCTGTATTGTGCCGGTGCTCCTTTATGGGTGCGAATCCTGGCACCTCACAAAAGCTCAGAATGCTCGCTTGTTGAGCTTTGAGAATAAATGTCTGAGAAGGATTCTAGGCATTAGGTGGTTTGACTTCATAACCAACGCTGAAGTTAGGGAACGGACGCAGCAACCTCCAATAACTGAGTTCGTGAAGATGCGGCGATGGACCTGGCTTAAGCATGTACTTCTGATGCCTCAGGAGAGCCTGAACCCGAGTTGCCTCTTCTTTACGCCTGCAAGATCCCGCCGTCCTGGCAGACCGTCGATGACCATCCTACGTTTGTATTCGGCGGAGCTGATGGATGCGGTCCCGACATGGGAGGAGGCAAGAGAGCTGGCAGGTGACAGGGTCTCCTGGAGGGATCTAGTGATGTCCACATGCTCCACATAGGAGCGAACGTGGCAAAAGAAGAACGGAGATTATGGTTATGTTCCGTTATGGACTTTATGGTTAGAATTATTCTACCTTTACACTATGTATTCAACTTTGTGTTAATTTTTTAAAAGATGAAAATTTAGGAAAATTTGACAATGCCATTTTTTTTTCTGTTAAAAAAGAATTAATTAAACTGGGGGTAATAAAATGTGCATATCTCGGAGCAAGTCTTGATTTACAATGTGGTATTTCTAGCACTTGGTTTTTTCTTTGACTAGACCTATTTGAGCTTCTAGCAAAAAAGTTTTGATGCATAGATACATAATTTAAACATTATAATAAATATATTTGCACCTACACTTCTAATATTAATTACTCCTATTTGTCATGATACTTTGTTATTTTTAGACAAATACTGAATCATTTGACTAAGAATACCAAATATGTACCTACTGTATTTAATGACATAATTTTTTATCTTTATTCATTTGCAAAAGCTACAATATCTTTTTTTAAAACGATATAATAGTTTTTTTATGGAATCACGCATAAAATTAAAAACTTTTTCATAATAGCCCGTGAACGTCCACTGTCCGTCCACTGCGTAGTATACTATTATTATATGTAAATCGTTTTAAGACACGTTGTTTTTGTAAAATAACCCTTCTTTTACTGTGATTTTTGTAGTAGTAGGTAGTAAGGTGTGCGTGTGTAGGTGTAGAGCTTTTGTTTGACAAGTATGATCCAGTTGTAATATGCGGATTTAGCTTCTGTAGCTTTCTGTTATTTCATACTTAATCGTTTAATCAAAAAAATCTACCACTTTATAATATATATATAAATATAAATATCAGCTTTGTGCCCATATTAATGGGTTATCTAACTAAGGTTAAGAATACATAGGCGAGGTAACGGAGGCAACATCCATTACATTGGTAGTTATTAACTGTCATTGGGTGAGGGCTCCTGGTGGCTGGGTGATACGATATTAAGAAAAAATATTTATTGATTAAAATTATTAATAAATACTAATTGCAGAAATAACAAAAAAGTTAAATTTTAATTTTTTAGAAGGTAGGTACTTTGGAATTTTATTCCGAAGTCTTCGTGCACTTTTACTGTAGACGAGATTTACATACATATATGGGTCTGTGTGGGTTTATTCACTTTGATAGCGGCCAACGGGGTCGCATTGAAAAGAAAATGTCGAGCCTTACGTAAGGAAAAGTTTTTTCAATTTCGCCCTCGCCACATTTGAGAAATGTTTCTTTTAAAGAGCAATCTCTTATTTGAATGTGATACCCCTCATCCCAAATTCTATGTAAAAATATATTACATTAGACATTCAAACCAACGGGATTGGTAATCTACCAACCGTACTATTTAATACCTACCATTTACCAATGTTCATTGTTTCCACGTAACTTTTTGCGTAGCCGTATCTACTAGGGCAATCCTAAAAGTAAGATATCCTATTTTTTTAAACTAACTAACTAACCATCACGCCATTTCCCCGGCGGTATGCAGAGAGGATAGAACGCCACACGACTCTGTCCTGGCATACTTCTCTTGCTTCCTCCACATTCATACATCTTCTCATGCACGCACGTCGATTATTCCGACTTCTTACATGCCCACTTTAAAGCACTTGTTTTACTTGATCATGCCATGTCTTTCTCGGCCTTCCTCGACTTCTACTTCCAGGCACAGTCGCATCATATATTTTTTTAGCCGTTCTTTCATCATCCATCCGCACTACATGACCGAACCAACGTGAAGGACCTTTCTTAATTTTGTCGATAATGCTTATCTCAGCCTTGCATTCTGCTCTAAATTTTCAACATTAGTGCACCTATCATACATAGTTTTACCACACATTCGCCTGAAATCGCATTTCAACTGCATTCAGTCTACTTTCATCCTCATTTATAACTCCATGCTTTAGAGATACAACATGAAATAAAACTTTTGAAAATAATGTTAATGGCCACGGTATTGGCCATATCATTTTTGTTTTAATATTATTTCGGGCATATGGGCGCCGCGCCGCGGCTGGCACTAATGACGCGTTATCAGGAAGTCTAATGTTTGACAACTGTATCGAGCTACTGGGGCCGTATATCGGCAATAACGCGGCGAATGTTGACTTTCAAGTGCTGCTTGCTGCTTTCTTGCTGCTTTCTTTGGCGATATTATGTGAATTCACACTACCGACGCTGACTAACCACAGAGGTGGGGCGCTTGGAAGTCTACATTCGTCGCGTTATTACAGATAAATAAAAAAATGTAAAATGATCAAACTATTATAGAAAATAAACGGTTCATTGTTTAATGATTAAATAAAACACTGTTATGTGTTACTATTGGTTTATTCTATAAAAATAGAATTTACCTACACTACAATAGTAACACATAACAGTGTTTTATTTAATCATTATTCATTATGAAGTGTTACAAAGTGAATGCCGAATCAATCAACAGGTTCATTGTTTATTTAAACAAATAGGGTATCTTACTTGTGGGATTACCCTCGTAAGTATCGACTACTGATCATGCTTTCGGTAATACAAATATTCTTTTTGAACGCCTTCATCCATTTATTTTACAGATACATATTTCTAGAAACAGAATGTTTGATCAATGTACATATCTTCTCTGGCATGCCTAGTGGTGTAAGTAAATGTTTTCTAGATTGAATAATGAAATCCATTGCTACCCTATCCAACAAAGAAGGTGAGGAACCCATTCACACTCCCAAGATTGAGAATCAAAGCAAGTTAGGTAACTCAAAAAATTAATACCACTGTAAATTGAAGATATTCAATGAGTTACATAAGCGATCTTGGGTCTGTTGTATTTCGTGCATTGGTAAAAGATTTCATAAAACTCAGGCATTCATATAAATGTCATATAGATATAAGTTAGTAGTTAGTAAGAGTTTAAACAGGGAACATGTTTTGTTACGTATCAACTTTGAGATCATTAGTGGACTTCATAATTATCAACCAATTAGGAATTAGATATATAAATTAGTAGCCATGGCTATGATTTAGGTTTTGGTGAATTCCTTAGGTTTTCATTCAATTTTATAAAAAAATATACTTATTGTGGATTTTACTATGATATTTTTATGAATTCTCTTCATTTTTAAACATACTCGTTTGTGTAAATATACCTACATGTATTCTGAGCCAAGTGGAACTTGTTTTAACAGTCCAATCATCTAGAAAATGAAAACGATCCGTTTCCCAAAAATAAACGAAACATAGGAAATTGAAAATGGGAAATGGTGTTTGAGAAGTTTTTATTTTTTTATTTCTGATAAAACGTACTAAGGTACTTAATAATAATTTTAAGAGAATATTACAGCGCTTTTTAAAACGAACCATTATTTATATTCTATTTGATTGTTTGATATAGCAACATAAAATTGTATTCATGAAACTTTGGGAGAACTATAGGACATAGATCTGACTTGAAAATACTTACATTTTACAACTTGAACTAAACAACATGATAGATTTTTTTCAAAAACTTATGGGAATCGTAAGATACTAACAAATAACAAAAACAAAAACAAATTGTTGCTTTTAAACAATCCGAATTAATAATTTTATCTGAATAAAATATACCAATTTATCAAAGACTACATTGGCTTTTATTAACTTTTTAGGAAATACCGATTACAAACGGAATTTTAGGTAAATATTTGAAGAATAATATTATATTAATGTATTCTTAAACATTTTAAATTCATGTTTTCCATGATGTTGATCCAATTTATAAAAATCCTTTTTATTTTTGTCACTCATGTGAGGATTTTTCTACAATAAAAACATTGACAATTACTTGACAATATTTTTACCTTACATTGACAATAAAAACCGTGTGGATAATAAATATTTAAATATTTGTGTTTGTATGAAGAACAAACTTTAAAAAATATATGTACATGTACATATTCAATTTTTCTTAAAGGGTCTAAAAATAAATTATTTCTAACGCATAAGATGGCATCTCAAGTCTATTCGAAGCATAGTCTTAGGTCTAGATTTTCATTTATGATCGCTACCCTGAAGACGGAAAAAGTATGAACTTTAGGCACTGTCTATATTTTAGCCCAACAATGGTATTCATCAGATGCCAGGAATCGAACTCATAAATAGTTGATTCGAGTATTTATTATAATGGCTCTTGTAATCTTTCTGGACTGTTATGCCTTGTCCTTAGCAGCTATTGTTGTCCATCGTCCCAGTGTCCTATTGTAGTTTTTGGAGTCATTTGTTCTATTCTGGTTTAACACAATGAATCCCAATCGTCTATCATTAACCCACATTACTGACACAGATGGATACTAGATACAAATAGCTTTACTGTACCTATACATAAATACCATTTTGCATTTGGCTATTCTGACACTTCCATGAATAAAACAAAGGGTAGGTGCTATAGTAATTGGAAAGCTTCATAGGATTTGGATAGTAATTGGACATCTCTATGATATATAGAAATTTAATCTATAGATGTACCTACCTATATAGTAATTTCGTAGCTAAAAGTATATAGTAATTTGACAGCTTCAAGTATATATAATTGGACATACATACGTATGGTATTCGGGCATCTATATAGTAATTCAACATAAATATTGAACTATGTATAAGTTTATCAAATTACTATGTTTATAGTTTTGCAATAACTATAGCTCTCACTATTTCTATAGTACCTACATATTTTTATAACACGTGTTCTTACAAGATATATTTTATTTTCCAAAGCAGGTTGCTTCTTTGGCATAAAAAGATATAGCAACGAATATTATATTAATAAAATAGTTCTGTTATGTTAAATTAAAATGTCTTATTTCAATTAATGTAACCATATTTCAACTTAAATTATTTTTATTTTTTATAAAAAATTTGTAAAACACGGAAGCACAATTTTTATAACAACAACTAAATTCAAAACGATGTTTAAAGATTCATGTGATAAAAAAGTTTTTTTCTTTTCATTTCGCTTTGTATTTCCTCTGCTCGTGAAATATTTTATATTACTTTCTAAAAAACACACGCTTTCGCAGTAGGTGAGTATTCGTTGAGAATAGGTAGGTATTTCGTTTTATGAAGGTGGAGAGCTTACGTAGATTTAGGTAGTAAAAGCATCTCGCCGTATGGTTAAGCTGTTAAAAATATAGCATGGAGGCTTATTACCGCACAAAAATAGGTAAAATAAGGCTCTGAAATATTATATTATCATCTGTATACGCGTTCTTTATTACAATATGTTAGAGCTTTCGACTGGGTTTATTACATTTATTTTATTGATATATTCCATTTTGTGAGCACTAAACATTATTTATAGTGCCACTTGGCTTTAAGAGCCATATGATTCGTCTAACTTTAATACTCCGTTTAAATTAATTAAATTGAAATAACCTTCAAAAGGTTAGTAATTAACTGATGAGTTTTCTTCTCACATCATCCGTTTATTGGAAAAAGATAAGCCCACCTTTTTAACGTAAATCAGGGCTGACAATTCGTGGAGTCGAAGATAGAGTAGTGGAGTTGTAGTTAGAGCTATGTAGTTGAAAACAAATAGAGTTATAGTTACGGAGTCAGATTCGATAAAAATGGATCGACTCTGATTTCTTTCTACACTGTCTACCGAAAAAAAGTGAGAGCATGTAAATGTCGATACATGAGAATGAAGAAGTCGGATTCGAAAATTTAGACCATCTTCACAGACTTGCGTAAACAAGTATGTAAAAACCTTGGAGGAATCACTATGGTAAAAACTATAAAACATGAAAAGTAACATAATTCGAAATACGAGTAGGAATGTTATCTAAAAAATTTGCGGAGTACAAACATAGCTTCGAAGACTTTTCCGTCATTTACGTACAAACATCAATATTTAACTTAAAGTATTGATACTTCAAATTAAATTTTAACATGTATCATGTAAGTAGATGTGTGTTATTTTTTTTAGTATTGTAAATGTTTAAAAGTGAAAAAAAAAATAGAAACACTGTATTAAAAAATACAAAATCAAAAGAAAACAGGAAAACAAACAACAATACTATATTGTATAAAACGCGTATCTCGTGATTGAACAAAGTAAACGATTTATATTTACAAAAGTTAAGTATGTACAATTTTCAAGTTCATGCGTTCATTTTAGAAAACTAATAAATTTATTTCCCAGTAAAAAATCCTTTAATCACCGGGCACTAGAACCTTCTCTCGTTTTCGATTAGTTTGCTTAATGGAGCAAATATTTCGAACCAAAAGTAAGCGAAAATTTCACCTAAATTGTTTTTACCGTTATAATCATTCCAAGACCTTTGAGTAATCCATCATCCTGTCTGAGACTAAGTTTTATTTTCCTAATCGATCGGCGAATACTTTTGTCCTCCTGTCGCAGAACCCTCTGTACAAAATAATATATTAATGACTCACTTGGGCCAAGGCATGGGTCCAGAGCTATGGTCGTCTCTTTTCATAGCACGTTACAATATCGGCCAGTTCACCAATATTGCCGTATTGGCGGCCGAATGAGTGAGGCAATGAGAGAAGGGTTACGTATAATATAAATATAATGTATGTTTAATGTACATACTGGAGTTTTTTGATGAAGATATTTTTTATCTTTTATTTACAGATATTAAAAAATATATATTATTTGAGTTTCGGTCATGGATTGGATTTCTTTGCTTAAATTTTTCTAATAAAAAGTAAAAGTAAAGAAAAATCAACTGATTTTTGGATTTGTATTTCAGAGTTTTTTAATTATAAATTCACTGTTGTTTAAGCTTTTACATGAAATATTATTTTATGGGTAGGTACTCAAAATTTCCGTCCTCGATTTGATCTTCGCTTCTAACACACGCCCTAAATATATTTGAAACAATTTTCTTGCGTTGTATTTACTACAATTTGACGGATTGATTTGTTTGATTAATGGACTACAATCCCCGTAATGAAACCAAAAAAATATTCAAATTAAATTTATATGGGTTTGTTTTTACATTGTGTAATTATTGTATACTCGTGGATGTGAGAAAACTGGCGGCTGATCGCTTGGAAGCAGTTTGTGGAATCTATAATGTTCCTCGTGGGGAGTGGATATGCTGTGATGATGATGATTCATACTCATGGGGTGTAGTGTATTCAATGTTTATATTACGTTCAAATATGCACATTTATATAAATACTATCTAAAACACTTATGTAAGTATATATCTCTTTCGGCAACTGATACGGATATTTTTTCGAATGAATATTTGAAGTATTTTTATTTATATAATTTTTAGTAAAGAGTTCCATAACACCTCTACATAACTTACCAAGAGACTCCAAATAAGCCAAGGAAACATAAAAACAACTCCCTTACTCCTTCGTCTACAAACTTATAAATCTCTAATCAAAGTTAACAGGCTTGGGACAAATTTTATTTGACAAGATTAATTGAAAGTAAATGGACGTTGAATAGTTAAAAACTAAAAATTAATATCTTTATTGAAAGGGAGCATCGTTTCTCAAAAAAATCCGTTTTGATATTTTTTAATAAAATTCAAGCGATTTAGCAATTATTGTTGCAAAAAAAATTATCTGTATAAGATAGCACGCTTTCAAAACACATCTGAAAAGTTTTTGACGTGATAACGTCTAATAAATCGATGAACGCCGGCTGCACACACGAAAAAGCATGACTCATTGTCACGTTCCGCCTGAGCCGAGTGTGCAAGCGAGAGCGCGGAACAAGCGATAGAGAGGCACGATCGGCCTAAGCGTTCGGTTTGTGACGCATCTATCTCTCTTCCACTCCATCGGTGTGGAACCGTGCTCTCGGCGTCCCTCGCTTCAGGTAAAGCTTCAGAATCTTCATCGTCATCCACGTGCATGTCGTCAGAGCATAATGTAAGTAAACACATATTTAAATTAACGAGTGCAAAAAAAAATTAATTTATGGAAAAAAATGTAATTTTCAATTAACTTCTGCTTTGTATTATACAAAATAATGATAATTCAGTAATAATAATTTAATTAAATTCATAAAAGTATGCTATTTTTCATCAATGTTTTCTTATGACGTTATCACGTAAAATTATCGTCCGTAAAACCGACTTTACAGACAACCTTTTTTTTTTGTAAAATATCTGATTGTATACGCGACAGCAAAGCCTTAATAGTATACCTCTGAAAAATTACTGTAGTTTCGAGTTTCATAATTTTATTCTAGAAGTGCACCTTATTTCAAGTATATCAAGTAAAGAGGTTTTTACATTTT
Source organism: Micrasema minimum (assembly GCA_022494985.1). Taxonomy (NCBI): domain Eukaryota; kingdom Metazoa; phylum Arthropoda; class Insecta; order Trichoptera; family Brachycentridae; genus Micrasema; species Micrasema minimum. Next base: position 17,562 of record JAGVSP010005009.1, read on the forward strand.
ACAAAAATAACTCGTTTTAAAACAATATTTGTTTCTTTTATTTCAGTTTTATGCAAGAAAATGCAAAGCATATTTGGTTTCAAACATATCAAAGTTACGTTTACCTACGTTTGGAAATTCTCTTCGGATTTTATCATTAAAATAACTTGTATGTACGGATTGATGTGCCGGCACCGGAAACATTTCACTTAGTGGACGGCCAAAAACCAGGAAGTTTAAAGAGAAAAAAATGTTTTCTTTTTAAGTTTACATGGTTTGAACATTTTGAAACAAATAACCGATACATTTCTGAAAGCTGGTGCAGTTGAAATTAAAATTAATTTGAAGACTAACGTTTTATCTTTAATAATAATCGTCGTTTACAGCATAAATATCTAGCATACCAAAATTCATTTCTCTCCAATAACTGACATAAATGGGAACCAATAACTAATGGCAGTGAGAAATATTCACTTTCGCAACATGTTATTGTTTTAGCGAAATAAGTTTTTTTCGTCAACAACCAGTTATTGTCTGCGTCACCCTAGAGTGAATTATTCTTGGTGTCTGCACATCAGTGCCCATAAGTATGACACTTAAGGTTTGGTGATTTAGTGCGGAGTGCGACTGGGCGTGCATTCAACATTATGATGACTGTATTAAGGTAGGATGTTTACTTGGTTAGTACAAATTGCCGCCTTTTAACTCCTACGTCACACCTTTTCTCCTCTATAGCTGCTAGTCGTGGCACCTAACTAGGACCCAAAATAGAGACGTTTTGAGAATATGTGTCCCATAAGAATATTATGTGTGTGGAGGTTTGACTTTGTAAAGAAAAACTGGGGTAAAGCAACGGATGCAGCATTTTTTGCTAACTATTATCTGTCATACGGCGAAGGCGTTTCGGCAGGCTAGGCCAAGGTACCACATACTATCGTATGCCTCTCGGGAGGTACCACATACTACGTATGCCTCTCGGGAGGCATACGTAGTATGTGGTACCTTAACCTTGCTTTCCTATTTTACAAGGCATCATGTTTTCGGCGTCTTAGTTGTCCTCTCAGGCAGAGGAGTTGAAAAGTCGAAAACTATGTTTATCTTGGTCACAAAATCACCATCGGCAGAGACAATCAGACCAGCGAGGTAGATGGGGACGGCTCAGGATCGTGAGGGAGTGGACACGGCAGACGGCAGTGGACCTATGTTCAGCAGTGGACCTCAACGGGCTGAAGAGTGTGATGAGTTAATGCAATTTTCTTCTTTTTATATCAGTCTTCAGAAGTATAAAATTTATTACCTGGTCCCAGTAGGTAACTAGAGTACCTACCTAGCTGTAAAATGATAAAATTATCCAAGTTTTGCGATCCCCGCCAAAGTCCCGAAAAGATTCAATAAATTTCGTTTGAACGCGAACTCGCCAATTTGCGTTTTTGAAGTTTCCCAATTCGAAAATTACCAAATTACACACAACACATGGCGTCGAAACTTATTTCTCTAGAGCAGAATTCCTCCGCATTGATGTCTCTATCGCCTGATTTATAGGATTATTATTTTTGTGGCGTTCGTAAAATTGGATGGGAAAATATCAGGCGAATTTAATGTGAACGTTGTCGTATTTTTGGAATGACGACGCTGTTCCGCGCACCGTGAACTTGATTTCCATTACTAGCGTCCTTTTTAAGGGGGCATTTGCACAAATCGCTTCATATTCGCTTGAGTTACCTTCAAAGAGATCATTACTTCCCTTTTGGGACTCTTAACGCCCAGTAAATGCCGTCTTCTGATCATTTCAAGTGTATTATTTATTATTTGTAGCGCTCTTCTGTCGAGATAATCCTAATCTGCAAGATAAAATCTAATGTTTTGTTATGTCTTTCTTTTCAGTACATTGGCACTTTGGACGTCCCGAGACCAACAAGTAGAGTTGAAATCGTTGCGGCGATGAGAAGAATTCGGGTATGAATTATTACTTTCTTTATATCCTTTATATCTTATTTATCCACTACCTACATATATGCAAAACTGTTAAGTTCATGTTTTTCATTAAAACAACATTATATAATACATATATAGTACATTCAAACATGAAAACAAAACCCGCATAAAAATTTATATTAGGTTTACTAATAAACGTCATAATTACATTCTTTAAAAAAAATTGATGTAGAATTTTTATTATTTTACTTTTCTTAAAAGAGTAAAATACATTTTTAAGTTTTAACATAACCAGTTATATTAAAACATTTTGGGTGTGTTCAAATACTTGTACACAAAATCTGGGTTTGTCCCATGACGGGAGTAAGTATATATTTCAATTTATATCGGTGTGGGTATTCGCTAAAATTAGCGGAATGGGGAATTTTATAGTACGTCAAGAGGCCACTTAACCCAGCCAATGACAAGTCATAAGCTCTGTAAATGCTTGAATATCCATATTCCCGAATTAAAAAAGAATAATTTTCTTCATCTCTGTAGAGATATAAAATGAAATATTCAGTTATAATATATTTTGTATATATGTATAATTATAGATAATGTAAAATGGAAATGCCTTACCAGACCAAATAAAATAAATTAATTAACATTAACTACATAAAAATCAACTTGAAAGACGTTTTCATAAATAAATAACATCGTTTTAAATGTGTGAATTTTTATGACAAGTAGTTTTTTAAAAATATTACTAATTTGCGTTGCATATAACTTGATTACTTGCATAAAACAATAGCGTAAACACGTATATTACAAACAATGTGTAAACAAAAACAGCCATGTTATTAGGGATAAACATATTATTTGAAAAACATTTTGAAATTTGCAAATTTATCATATGTAAACTTTTGTGATTCTCTTCGTTCGTCCTCTCGATGTATGAAGGGTTTTAAAGGTTTTGGCTTTTATTGCACAAAACCCATTGAATCAATGATAAAACCTATGTTAAATATGTTGTAATTAAATTTCAATTTCAATTGTGATACAAAATATAGAAAAAAATCTAATAGAATATTGAAACTAGTACAATCTCATGATATTACCCTTATTTCAATTTATAAACACAGTTTTTAAGAAAACTCTTTTTTTTTTTTTTAATACGAATCGACACACCTATATTTTTTAATATTTACCTAGTAAGGTTTTTAAGCCAGTGGAGGACCATATATTGACATATTCAGAAATATACTTCAAAGTTTACATTACATAAGGTATAGGGAAGGTCTATCCAATAATATCATTATTTTCCGCTGTTGGAATACTAACTTTTTACGCTGTCATTAGGTATTGCTAAAGGTCTGACTTTTTATTGTTGCTAAATCGACGCTGAATAATCAACGTACTATACCATAATTCGCACCACGAATACAATACCGCATTCAGTTCTAATTAGTCGACAATGAACAGAATACCTGATTTTAGTACCAATACCACGTCACATATCTGTCTAAGAATTGTGTTTTTTATATATATTTCCAATTCAAGATATTTATTATAGATTGAAAGATGCAGTTTCCAATAGTTCAGTTTTTTTTAATTAGTGCAGTTTAGTATTCATAATGTGATATTGAATGAATAAAGCAAATTATATCTCGGGAACTATAAATAATATTAATTTAACATTCCATGTTATATACAGATTAAGTAAAAAAAGTTTTTTTTTATTTATTTTTTTATTTGAACTTGTACATTGTGAGTTTTTTATAAAAATATATATTAAAAATGTTCCCTTACTGGGATATCCCGTGCCGAGGGAAATATTTTACATTTTTTATATATCTGAAGAATCTTTGCATTCCTTTTTAAAAATAAATTATTAAAAATATTAATTGATATCTCATAAATATTTTACTGAACAAGATTTATCGTTTTTTACCAACCATTTTTCACCTCTAATGCCTGGCCACCCTGTACATTGTGGACGAAAAAACGTCGTACACTAGCCGTAAAAAAGGTTTTTAAATTTTGAATTTATTTCTTGATCCCAAAGTTATGTAAATAATACGTTTCATAGAGTGAATGAGATATTCTTTTATGAAAAAGGTCAAAATGTCTGATATGTAAATAAATACTGAAAGTTTATAACTTCCATAAAGGTGAATTCTAAAAACTTCCCAGCAAATTTAGAACGACTGGCCTTGGTGTGCCTTCGCACGGGCGGCCCGTCCCGGGCTGTTTGTGTGTGCGTGTGTGGAGGTCTCAAATTATATCCCATCCCTCAACTCAATTGTATTGTGTCTTTTGTAAGGATAGGATGGTCTTTGGATAGGTATTGTGATAAGGTACGGCAGGGGACGTATGAATAGTGTCTGCCAGATAGGATGATAGGATGATAGTGTGAGATGCACACATGCGTTCTGTCCCTCCCCTCTTTTTCCCTAATCCCCCTCCATTGAGACCCTGACCGCGGATGCACGGGTGGATGTCTGGGATGGGGGGCCTGGCGAGGCGGGATACCGGTCTCCACACGGGTGGTTGTAATTACTAATAAATAATGATCGGGGTAGAAACTAACATCCCTACCACTGTTAATTTGGGCCGACTCTGGTTGGTTTGGGTGATGGAAACAATGACAATTATAATACATAAGCGAGACGGTGGTAGGGGTACAATGAAAGCATTTGTTCGCGTACATAATCGTAAATTCATGTATTTTGAAAATTTTGATCACACTAACAATCTTAAAATCGCGGTTTAGCTTGTTGAAAAAATCGGTAGAGTTGGCTGGACTGAAAAAAGACTCAATAGTCTTTAAAGCAGTCTAGGAAAGGGTGGGAAACTTCATGTACATAGCAAGTGTACATCGGATTTACGCTTGAGTGCCAGTCTAAGGTGTCATAAACGACATATTAATATGTGAAACCACATTTAAATACATAATAATTTGTATGACATTCACGGGAATCGAACTCGCGACATTATGTTGAAAATACATATTATTTATTTAGAGAAATGAACTAACTTTTAGATGTCAACCTATCACGTATCAACATCAGGAGCTTAATGCTCTTACCGCCGCTAAACAATAGATTTTAATTTCTACTCCTATTTTTACAAAATAAAAGAAGTTACAATATTACCTCGAGAAAATGCATTATTTCAACAACAATGTAGCAATAGTTAAACCATCAACTTTTTATGAAACAATTTACGGATTATTTTTCGGTACTTGCTTAATTGCTTACAGTATTTGATTTTAATTCAGGGGAGGTTACTGGGACGACCTTTTTATTTAAATCATTTTTAATGTTTACTTTTGTATTGGTCTCGAGGCTACTTAAAATGGGTTTAATCCTAGTCTGAAATGAAGTGTAAATACACACTGTACAATATGGTAATATCTAGAATGTGGTTGTGGACATAACACCAAGCTTAAAGTCTTCGGAAAATGAGACTCTTTTATGTACAATCCCATTCAAATAATGAAAAAGGTAGAATTATATTTGCTTTAAGTTATTTCCATTAAAAAATATACACGTACAGTTTTTCTCGTTTACTTTCCAGAAATTATATTATAAAAAAACCATTCTGAAATTTTCAAATTTCCTTCTTAATACATTGAAAACTTTTGGAAAAATATTTATTTTTTATTTATATTTATTAAGTCACCTCGACAGGCCGAGAGGCCCAATAACAAAAAGGAATAACGTCACAAACACCTAGGCTTGAGAAAAATCTTTTTTTTATTTTTGTGCTCTCACCGAGAATCTTACCCGGAATCTCCGTATCCAGCGACCTAGCCATTACTCTACGGAGGCGCATTTTAAAAGTTTCATTAATAACTTCACTATTTGCGTTGTATTATATGTATTTTTGTAAGCAAAATTACGAACATTAAAATATTACGACTAAACTAAAATATTGTATTCGAACAGCGAAATGAAATTCGTTACGCAATTATTATTAAAGAAGAAAGGATTCTTTTAAACAACATACACTTATTTTTGTGAGATAGGAATTTGGTTCTTAAGATATTGCATAGCATTGAAAAGTTGTGAAAATAAATGTAAGACCACAAGAGAGTTTATTAACGTATTGCACGTAATGAGAAATTCAGAAAGTAATTAGGATTAATGTTTTGCAAAAATGAATTTTTGAAGTATTACCCATTTCCTTTTTATAATGTTTGTTAAAATCCTATTTCTCTTAACGAAAAATCCATTAAGTTGTCTTTTGGCCGGTTCAGCATTTTTAAAAGTCTTGTCAAAAAATGCAAAAAGGAATTCGAATACTTCCGCCTTTTTCAGATTAACTTACTCTGAGCTAACATTAACTGGACTTAAAATGTACAATTTCCAGCGGAAACTGAACAACAAAAAGTAATTTTCTGAATGTTTCCTGTTTTTTTATTATTTGTCTTTTATAAACGAACATTTTTCATTGTTGATTGAGTGTAGATATTACATACCTAGTATTTTTTATTTTTTTTTTGTATTTATAACATAGGTCCCTAACATAATATTACATAATAATAATAGTCATATTATAGATTTAAATGTCTTCTCATATGGCTCACCTGTCTCAGAGAAAACAGTTTATTCTTTAATAAGGCGGCCTCCGTAGCGTAATGGCTAAGACGCTGGACTCGCGATACGGAGGTTTCGGGTTCGATTCCCGGTTAGAATACAAAAATTAATTATTTTTTTTCTCAAGCCTAGGTGTTTTTGTGACGTTGTTGGGCCCCCTCTGTTGTTAAATAAATAACTCTGTAATTGGGCCTCCTGGCCTGTTGAGGTGGTTAAATAAATAAAAAAATAAGATACTTACCTACGGATATTGTAGTAATATTTAACAAAATTTGAGTATTTTAAATACTTACATCATATTTAAGATTTTATTTCTCTAAACTTACTTATTTCTTTTATTGTTTATTTATTTCATCACATAATAACATTTAATGCCTTTTACATGAAACATAGCTGAAAATGAAAATCAAATCAACAATACAACTTAAGTAAAAAAATAAATTTTAAATAGCGTGAAAAATAACAAGCAAAAAAAAGAAGAGAAATGTAATAGGAATGTGCTTTAAAAAACTAAATCAAATAATGTCAACAATTACGTTGTTATATTATTTTATAAATATCTCTTATTTTATAAATACGGTCAATATAAATTTATTAACACTTGGCCACTTTTTTTCGTACTCTCTCCCGTACATCCCGTGGATGGGTATTTTCTATACATTTAAATAAGACCTTTTTAGCGCTAATAGCCCTTTATGGTAAAATATAATATTTAGAAAAGTTTCGATGATTTATTTTCTTAGAATACCGTAAAACGGTGTATTCCACATTATAAGTAAATGCCGAGTATCAAAAGCACTAAAAATAATTTAATACAATACAATATTATTATTACCATTTTCAATTCTATTTAGCCCTAAGAGTTATTTCACATATTTGTCAAGAGCTTAAAGTTAATGATAGTTTTGTGAGATTAAGTAAAAGTGAGAGTTGTATAAGGGCAATGTTATCGCTTTTTTACCTTTCATTTCTCACAATTCTGAAAATGAGCATAACTGCCAACTGCTTCTTATTTAAATTGAAATGCAACAAACTTGTAATAAAATTAAGTTACAGTTTACAAAGTACAATATAAATAAAATAATGAGTTTCCAATCTCATTTTGAAGAATAAGACTGTTTTTTTTTTATTATTGTGTACTTATTTCCCACCTCGTGGCAAAGTGGTAGTGCGTTTGGCTACTGTTAATGAGGGGTAGTTTAGGTAGGTATACGTTTGCGCGATGAACAATCTTTGGTGGACAGTAAAAAAATGTATTTTATGTTTACTTAATATGTTCGCCCCGTATCACAGTTGTAGCGTATTTGGCTACCGTGCATGAGGTCGCGGGTTCGATTCCCGTAGGGGGTCAACATAAAATATTTATTTACGTTTGGTTTCATATTAATATTTCATGTGTGATACCTTGGACTTGCAGTGAACAAAATACTGATCATGTTACCTTCATATAATAAAAATGATCAAGATACACTGCACTTGGTGTTCCAATGCAGTACCCTATGCACTATTAGGTGCAGATAAGGGAAAGTAGTAGTAGTAGTTAATTAATAAAATTTCGCTGTATAAAGGACCAAAAGTAAGTAAGGAGTGGCAATAATTATCATGAAAATATTCATAAAACGTAACATGCTAAATATTGCAAAAAGTAACGTAGCCAATCAGGTTTTTGACATAATTTTTAAGAGCTTCCAATTATTTATAAGTAAAAAATTATTTATTGAAATTTCTGTCTAAATCATCCACCACCGGAAAAAATTGCTTTCGTGTCTTTTTATTGGATGTACGCGTATTATAGGAATAAGATCGATAGTGAAAAAAATATGAACCAACTTAGTATAGTTTTTCACAAAAATATGATATGAATTTAAATGTGGATAGTAAATTACGATACGAAATAAATCTACGGAAATTTTAATAACTCGACAAAAATAAATTTAAAAAATTGTGTATTATTTACTTGTTCATTTAATGTAGGTACATACGTATTATTTTAATGTTATCTTTTCTTTTTTTCAGTACGAGTTCAAAGCCAAAGGCATCAAGAAAAAAAAAGTCACCGTCGAAATATCAGTGGATGATGGGTTCGTGTCACACTCAAGAAAAAGAAAAAGGTATTGTTTTTTTTTACTTTGCACACATTTCTTTGAAAATATTTTCTTTGTGGAGAAACACAGCATGTGTTTTAAATTAGCGAAATCACGAAAAAGGTATATACTCGTTAGGATGTCCCTTATTTTTCAACTTGATTATTATTTAAAAAAACATTGAAAACTTTGAGGCCTCGTCGGCACGAGTTAAAACCATTGTGCACATATGAAATTTTGTATCTGAATAGGCCATAGTAATTGCAAAAAAGATAGAGGGTATGCGTTTTCAAAATAAAAAAATATATATTTTTTTTGTTATATAATATACTAGGGTGTCCCTTATTTTTCAACTTGATTATTATTTAGTACAAAGGGGCCTACTTTCCTTTGTATTGCTATAAAACACTTGTTCAGTGAATTTCAGTTCATTTGGAGTACAGTAACCCGTGCCGACTTGCATCGGAACATGTTCATACAACATGAAGTGAATTTCTCTAATTTTGAAAAACTTTGAGGCCTCGTCGGCGTTAAAATCATTGTATACATGAAATTTCGTATCTGAATAGGCCATAGTAAATGCAAAAAAGATAGAGGGTATGCGCTTTAAAAATCGAAAAAAAATTTTTTTTGGTTAAGGCCCTAATACTCGTATAATACGCTAGGTTATTTGCTTCTTGATAAAAACGTCAATATCTGCCTTTATTTGAATGCCTTGGAATTTATATTGTACGATATCAGCCGTCTCTTATCTCGTTTCTTTCACGCCATATCTGCTCCCCATATGGATTCCACAAACTGCCTCCAAGCCAAGTCAGGTCCACGTCCCGTAGCTCCGAAACCAACTGCCAACGGATTTCAGCAGTGGACGTCCAAAACGCCGAGAACCTGATGCCTTGTAAAATAGGCAAGCGAGGCCCGAGGGTCTTCGGTTATTCGGTACGTAGGTTCTCCTAAAAAAAATCTATTGGATTTGTTAAGGGGGATCAAAAAGACGAAATGAATAGAAAACTTATCTCTAAATGTTTTACATTCGAAACTCTGTAGAAAATTTATCAAAGATTGAAAACATAGGCGTTAAGGTCTGGCAAGGGGCCACAGATGTTTTAAATGGATTCATGTGAAGCGTAAGATATTTTATATTACATGCACATAAAAATCCTATCCAAATCCAATAATACCAGTTCTTATGAAACATGCAACAAAAACTACTTTTAAAGATTTAGAGAAAGGAGCAAGGGGCTAGTATTATGTATGTATCTACATTAGTTCAAATTACCGTGACCGTGGAGGTTGTACCTATAGATAGTGCCTGCCCTTAGCATCTAAAATGGGGCTAAAGTTTCACTTTATGAAATCAGCACTATCTTTTAGTATGTTATTAAACACGTTATTTTAACCGAAAAATCATCGGAAGACAATCTCTAAAATGATGATGTCAGCAGATATAGCAAAATAGCTACCGCCGCATTTAGAAATCTGCAAATATAAACCAAACCATACAACGCACAAGCATGCAGGGGTATCATAAGAAGCGGAATTAAATGTACTCTAATATTGCTCAGGCGTTTTATCATCTAAATAAAACAGAAATGGAAATAAAAGTTCAAAAGATTAAAAAAAAAATTAAATACCGTGGTGTAATAATGTATATCAAATAAAAATATGTTCTACAATAATTATGATGCAGTAATTGTCTACGTATAAAACTTTAAATAATGAAAATTGATTAAGAAATGGAAAAGTAGCAATACAAAAGGTGCGCGAACCAATGGCGCGAACATACATAAATACCACAAGCAGCGCGGGATAACATAGCCTTCAAAAATCAATTTGAATTATTAAACTGTGTAAATAATTTTAAATCATTCAACTTGAATAGTAAACAAGCGAGATAAAGATATTTTTGGTTGCTTTTACAATGCCAATACAATATCTTACATTATTGAAAATGATTATCACAACCAAAAATTGTTTGCTACTACTACTACTTTCCCTTATCCAATGGTGCATAGGGCACTGCATCGTTACACCAAAGGCAGTGTATCTTGATCTTTTTTATTACTGTAAGTTGTAAGATGATCAGTCATACCTACGCTTCAGTACCAGTCCGAGGTATTACACATGAATTATTAATGTCAAAAACCACGTGTAAATAAATGTTTCGTGTTGACCCCCTATGGGATTCGAAACCGAAAAATTGTGAAATTTCATACACCGTTCTTAACACTTACAAGACAAATAAAGTTTACTGCAACTGAGGCTAGCATCAGAAAGATCTTTCACATATACCCTGGTTTGCCGCCTTTCTTCGTACTCAATCTTCTCGAAAACTATGGTTCAAATTTTAAAAAAATATTATTTACAATCTATTCTAAATATGTGACAAAGATTCCCTGGTTTCCCGCTTGTACATCGAGTTTTGTAACGTCGTGTATATAAAAGTATATTTATTTATCGAAACCTCTACGAGTATATTTTTTATTTTTTGTTACTACTACCCCCTAAGTCTGTGTATTTCCCAAGGAAGATATGTAGAAGTGTAAAAGTTTATTTAACATCGTTGGTATTTTATTTACAAGGCACAAGTTTTATAATATGCTGTTTTTTCATAGTAAAAATAAAAATATTTGTAATTTTGTTTCATGTTTCTGCTCGAGAAGAAAAAAGAAACGAAGTGGGATGCTGAATCTGACTCCATGGAACTAATGCAGCATCCCATCTACCGGATATTCTACGTATCACACGACAGCAGCGACTTGAAAATCTTTTCGTACATAGCCAGAGATGGCGTTAATAATGTGTTCAAATGCAACGTTTTCAAGAGTAATAAGAAGGTAAGTGGTTTTTAAAGTGTATTAATTTATTCTCAGATTTCCTTCTTAAAATAGTAAAAGTAAAATCATTTTTTTTATGTGAAATGTTTGGTCAATAAATATGATTATTATCCTTGTTTAGCGAAGAATCCCACCATTTGAAAGTAGTTTAGTTCGTATTTCACCCTGATAGAAATGAGCTTTCCCAGCTATTACTGCCACCTAGTGGACGGGCGGAAAACTGTGGAATATTTTGGCGCAGGCTTTTCCTCACAGATCCAGCAAGTTTTCACACCCAGATTTTCATAATATGATATATTATAAAGAGTGGTGAGAGTCCTTGCTATTATGTTTATTTATGTAACATTACCCACAAATTTCTCCCTCTCAAAAATCTATATATTCTAATGAAAAAATTGCAATAACAATAATATTTGTAGACACAAAAATAAGTTAAAGTCTACTTGTTTAATCAGTGTGGTTTTAAGGGTTTAAAGAAAATGCTAAAAAAGATTTTAACGGGTTGTAGTCTGGCAAGTTAAGGTAGCAGGAGTCACTGACTCCGGGTTAGAATCCCTAGGTTCATACCAGCTCCACCACATGTTGTTCCCTACTTTCTGACAGTTATTCCTGACTGTTTTATAGTAACAATAAAATAGAAATACATAGTAATTTGAGAAGAGTTGGACCATCTTTTTTCAAAACAGCATAACTTCACTGTCATGGGAAAAAAACAAAAATATTTTTACAATAAACTGTACGTATTCATTATCGGACTTGTAGAGATAAAATTTTAGCGAAATTATAAATGGAAGCTAAAATATAAAATAAATTTAAAAACCTTCCATTGGACCATCTTTTCCGAGTAGGCAGGTGAGATGGATCACCTAGTGTGGGATACAAAACGGTCAAAGGTAAAGGTCAAAGTAGTGTAAAGGTAGAATCATTCTTACTATAAAGACCATAACAATAACATAATCTCCGTTATTTTTTATTTTATAATTATTTCCCTTCTTCTTCTTGAATAAATATATCAATATCTTGTATTTTTTAAATTATCTTTTTCTCTTTTGCCTCGTGCATGCTGCTTGAAAGAGTGTGAACACATTCACATTGACTTTCACAGTATACCCATAAACAGGCTATGCCTTGGTGGGATTTTTTAAATGTAAATGTGAGTTTATGTATTTCTTTGTAAACAAAAGTTTTTCTTTTGAAAATAAATTTAAAAATTTTTTTTTTTTTTTTTTAAATGATGTCAGAAATATTTTTTTTTTCTTAAAAAACTTATTTTCTTATAATCAGGCTCTTTATAATAGGATATCATTATTTTGTACTGTAACTGTCTTACGCCGACTTTTGTATTTAAATAACTTGGTATCCATACCAAAGCAATATATACTATTTGTTTAAATACACGTACATGTATTTTTTAAATTAAGTAGGTCGAATATAAGCAAGAAAACTAAATACATTTGTTCAGTTTAAACTT
>JAGVSP010005010.1:0-13819 GCA_022494985.1 Micrasema minimum
GCCTAATGCATGGTAGCCCAACGCTCTACCGCTACACCACAAGGCAGTCAATCCTATTTATATTAATTTACTGTTATTGTATTTATATTGATGAAAGTTTAATATTTTTCACTATCAATTTTGGTTTTCAATTTTTAAAAATTATTTTATATAAGTATTTATCTAATTGGGTTACAATCTTCACCGTGGTTCAAAATTAAAAAATATTTTTGTTATTATTTTACTTATTATAAATGTGCTTTAATAACAGCTTTATTATAATAAATGTGCTTTAATTACAACTTATTTAGTATAAATATGCTTTAATATCAACTTAATTAGTATGAAGTTCAAAGATAATATTTGTGGTTTTCTTCATCATAAATAACTTCTAAGTAAATGCATAAGTCTATGGGAATATAATGTTATTTTTGCAGATAGCAACGACTGTCTAGCGCTAGCAGTTTGGATAGGTACTTAATGAAGATGTTTCTTATTAGCATAAACCGGAATAGCAAGAATTCGCTCTTCCTACATCTGATAACCAATTCATGGTCTATTTCAGAAGTCTTTTTATTTAAAATGAGAAAACTTTGATCTCAAAGCAATAAAACAGAAAATTTAGACGTATTGCAATACTGATATCTTGATAATGGTAAATATAAAATAATATTGTTCATTTTAAAATATAATATTCTGTTTACATATGACTGTTATTCCTGAGATTTTATTTCCTTAAAAAATGTTTTATGATCTACAGGGTATAACAAAACTCGATGTACAAGCGGACCAGTGAATTTACATAATATTTGGTGTCTTTTTTTATTTATTTGACCCTTAGCTTTCGAGCAAATTGAGTACGAAGTTGATTTTTTTTCGATTTTTTTTTTTTGCAACTTGTTATCAAATATCATGTATTTAGTCAAATTAATACTATCCGTAAATAATTAAAAAATGCGTTTTAATAAGAATTCGGGCAATTTTACCAGCCATACTTATGAAAACTTTTGTGAGAAGAAAAAAAAAATTCTTTTCAAGCTCAGAATAAAAAGTCATATTTGCAGAATAGTCTCCAAATACGATGTAGATTCACCAGTCCCCGCTTGTACATTGAGTCTTGTTACACCCTGTGTTAGTAACCAACATAGCATATAAATTATAAAATTTTCAATGATCGTACATATTTGTGAAAATTCATGCCCAAAAACGATACTGACATGACGTCATGAAAATAATCAAGCGTTATCAATCACTATTCGATTCAGATTCAAGATATAAACGATACGATACCAAAACATTTCACTATGTCACTCAGTTCATCTGGTTGGATATCTTGGTTGGAGAAAGTAAAAAGTAAAAAAAGGAGAAAGCAGGAGTGTAACGAGGCGACCTGATACATATATTATGTCCAAAGGAAAATGATACCATGCAACATAATATCATTTTATATTATTATAAATGTAACATATAAAATCCATAATGCATCAACCATTCTTTCTTCAACTCATCTTCCGAAGCCATTAAGATTAAATTTCTAACTGAAACATTAACTCCAACTGAAAATATGTACCTATTTAGTTTCAAAGGAATTACGTGGAAATAAAAAATATCTATCTATTTGAATATCGCATAAATTGACGGCGTTTTTTACCATATAATAATTTAAATAATTCCACGTACTTCTAATTCTAAATACGTAATAGTTATGTTTGTAACCACGGTTTTCGGAGAAATCAATTATCCTTTTTCTGTCATATTTAATCGTATTCCATAGAAAGAGAGGCTTCAAGATTATCGAGTGGGTAGATTTGGTGAAATGTTGTGTTCCTCACTTGGTTAAATAAAATTAATTTTGTTGATTGATTCGGCATTCACTTCGTAACACTATTAGTTGATTCTATAGAAATAGAATTTACCTACACTACCGATTTCGGGAGTAAAAATCTCCCATCGACTGGTGAAAAGACTCAAAAATAAATTTGATTTTAAATTATTATGAATTTTGAATATTTTTGAAACGGTAAAAACTCTCAAATATAATGGATGATAAAAATTTTAATAATTTAATGCTGGATACGATTTGTATGTGATCAGAATATTTATTCTGATAATATTTATTTATATATTTTGGTAGGTTTGTGAATAATTCAAACATGATATGCAATTGTTCGCATCAGTAATTTCGTGTGTGCTTTCAACACGAATTATGGCATTGTGCATCACCTGTGCTGGGATAATATGAAATACTTGGTTATTAAACCCATTATGGCCTTAATTGCCAAAGGTCTCCTAAATGCAATACAACGGGGTTAGAGGTCTCGGAGTGCATGAAATGTTAGGGAAACGTACCATAACCATACGAATGGATAACACACTGTTGCATCACTAATGGTAGATTTAAATTAATGTTCCTGCAACACTATAATGTGAAATTAATCAAATGAGACCAAATAGCAGAATTTGAATGTATTTTAAATGGATTGTCTTGTATATGTCAATTAAAAGAAAGGGATAAGTATTCCCAAAACTGGGATCACAGAGTTAACTGACATGATCTATCAAAATATTATCGAATTTCCCCTTTAAAAAAATTACAGACCAAATTAATTAAAGTTTAAATCACAAAAAAAAACTAACACAAAAAACTGGATTTTATCCATGAATTCAATTATTACTGTCGATATATTTGTCCGCCTCGAGGCAGGCGGTAGCGCATTTGGCTGCCATGCCTGGATTCGGTTCCCGATGGGTCACTATGAAATATTTAATTAAATGTTTTTTTCACATAAGAATATTTCGCCATCTCTTCGGGAAGTTTCGGTGAACGCGTATCAGGAACCTTGCGAGTCGTTGAAACTCCCGAACGTTCGATATACGAGTACATACTTTTCTTTTTACTTAGTAAAAGCATCGAGAAGCTTTTATCAATTACATCGTTTTCCGGATTTTTAAAATATGTGTAGGTACAGGGTGTAACAAAACTCGTACTACAACCCGAAAACTGGTGAATCTACATCATATTTGGAGAGGATTGTGTTATATGACAATTTTTAATCAAAGCTTAAAAAAAAAAAAATTCTCACAAAAGCTTGAGAGATTAATTGAAATTGTTTTAAAAAAAAAATTTAACGTGATTTTTTAATTTTGTTTTCTTTAAGGGTAATATTAATTTGACTTAATACATAATATCTGAAGATGCCCGTAAAAGGATGAAAGCGCTAACTGGAAAAATAAATATTGCACCAATATATAGAACCAAGTAAATTTATTTAACTTTTACTAGTTAAATTAAAACAATAAACTTTATATCAATGCAGTAGGTGTCTACACACATACACAAATGTACGAGCAAGTGTATTTATTCCCTGTGATTTTATCTAGAAATACAAAAATTGAAAATAAACTTTTGCTGAGCTAGAACTTCTCTCGGAAGACAAATTAAGGATACATTAGAGGGGTTTCCTACTTCGAAACAAGCCTTCTTCTTAGCCCTCTAGCTCTAGAGACTCTTCTCTACTAACAATGCTTGTGGTGCGTATTTGATTTTTGTTTTCACTTGAAGTATCTACTATAGCAGCCAGACTGGTAAATAAATAATTGAATGATTGAATGACTCAATTTATGAGCGGAGATTTATGATATTAACGAATTGAAGCCGAGGTTTTGAACTATTAATGCCAATTTTTAAATGATATTTCCAATCTTACGCAAATATTTCTGTAAATTTGTAGGTATTAAAGAATAGAATTTAACGTCAGGTTTTACGTTAACTCTTATATTAACTAACTAGTAACTAATTAACCATCACGCCATTTCCCCGTAGAGTTAGCAGAGAGGATAGAACGCCATACCACTCTGTCCTGACAGACTTTCTTTGCTTCCTCTACATTCATACATCTTCTCATGCACATACGCCGATTATTCCGACTTTTCACATGTCCACTTTCAAGTACTTGTCGTACTTGGTCATCCCGTGTTTTTTTCGGCCTTCCTCGGTTTCCACATCCAAATAATATTAACATAACATTTTCGTATTTTATCTATACAATGTAATATTTAATTATAATTTAACACAAGGAAACAACTAGAAATTGATGCAGATAGCCAGTCAAAGTATTGGCCTATTTTGTTATTCTAATATCAATGTATAAACAATCGATCTTGTACATTTTTTAAATTTAAATATAAATTATTATTGGAATGACAAAATAGGCCAAAACATTGACAGGCTATCTCCTCCACTTTCTAGTTGTTTCCCCGTGGAACTGAGCCAGCGTAGGTGATTTAAAATAATGTGAATATAGGCGGCTCCCGTAGCAAAATGACTAAGACGCTGGACTCACGATACGGAGGTTCCGGGCTCGATTCTCGGTGAGAGAAAAAAATGAAATGTGATTTTTTCAAACCGGAGTTTAAATGATGTTGTTCCCCTCTGTTGTTGGGCTTCCTGGCCTGTTGAGGTAGTAACTAAATAAATGATAATATTGATATCCCAACAGAGACAAAGAAACTCTGGAAACGAATGTGGATTATCTAGGCGTTTACAGGGTTTATGCCTGTCATTGGCTGCGTTAAGTGGCCACTTGATGTATTACAACATTTCCCATTGTGCCCATCATCTGATAACCATATATGACAATTTTTTGAAACTTGTATATATTGAACTCGCGTTCGTAATATCACATTCCAAGTGAATTTCTCACTGGTGACATCTGTTAAGAAGATTGTTAAGCATTTTTGGCAATCAATCTTTATTGGTGTAGGTAAGGCTCATCCGAACTAAATTACTTACTAGAAGACGCCTAAAGATGTCTAATTTTTATTTACTTTATATTTCTACCAGTAAATCTTTTAAAAAACATTTTGTGTACAAATACAACAGAATCTGTTGGGATATCAATAATATCTGGTATTTCTACACATTCAAAAAGTTGTTAAAACCAAATAAATAATTAAAATATGTTCAATAAATATCTGATTTAAAATAGCTATTTTTATTTCGGCAGAATAAATGTATACAATCCAAATTCAAATTTTGAAAGAGATTGGCTTGTATGTTCCAGATAACTACCTCAGAGCGATAACTATCTCATGCGCTATTCTATACACTCAGTCGTACTAATGCAAGTCGTAATTCTCCTGGTAATAGAACAATCTCCTTCCTAGAGTAAGGTTTCTGCGCAAAAAGATGATATTTTTAAATGTAGGTACATGTAGACATTTCGTCGTCTATCTCTATTAAGGAGATGGGTGTCTATGTCCTGTGTTTCTGTTGTTTTATTCAACAATCCCTAAAATTTAAAATTTGTAAGTTTGTAATCATCATCATACCATATCCGCTCCCTAGGTGGAGCATATGGAATCCACAACCTGCCTCCAGGCCGAGCAACCCACGTCCCGCAGCTCTGACGAAAACTGCCGACGAATTGTCAACAATGGACGACCAGGACGCCGAGAACCTGATGCCTTGTAAAATAGGCAAGCATGGTTAAGGCTCTCGGGAGGCATACGTAGTATATGACCTAGCCAGACAAAACGCCTTCGCCGGATGACAGAAGATACCAAGGGTGCCTCACCTCTGTGTTCCTTAAAAAGTAAAACCACCGCACACCAAAAATTCTTCTAAGACACCTATTCTCTAAGCCCAGAAGTCTGCTTTCTTGGGACCTATTTGTAAGTTTGTGGGCAAAGAATTTTATATTAATAAAGAAACAAATTCAAGAGAAATAAATCTACTACATTTTTACACTATAATATTATAAATTGTCTACGTGGAACCTCTTCCGTCATACTCCCCTTTGTTTTTATCCATAATTGTGGTAATAGATTTACGGAAAATTATAATGTTTGTTATTATATTTTTTTATTCCAAACTTTTAGTGGTGATTGATTGCGAGCCTCTTAGGTTCATATAATAAATAAAAATGCATAGTATACACACACAAAGAAAATATACTAACACTGAAACTAAAATGCATCATAGATGTATCAGCAAGCAGTTACCAACAACATATCCCCGTACTGATAAGATTAAATACTAGGAAAAAGGTTGTAACCTTTGAATTTTGAATTGAAGTTGAATAAACTTTGAAATAAAAATCATTAAAAAATAAGTTGAAATCGAAATTTTTAGTCATCTTAGCTACTTAAAAAGTATAAATTCATCGGATCGCGATCGGTTCGAGTCGAAGAAAAATAGCCGGGGTGATATTTGTTAACATTTTTCATGGAGTTTGGGGTAACTTTCAGACCGGGAAATTAGCCCAGTAAATCAGTTGAAATAAAGCCGCATTTTGGGAGGAGGAAATTCTAATAAAAATGTTCGTAAATCTTGTCTCTATATCGATAAAACAGAATGTGCGTCATTCTTTCAGGAAGGTGATATTCTATCAAATTTATTGATAGTCGTACTACTAAAATACAATAAAAATAACGTAACATGGAATATTCTTAACCCAATCGTAAATTTCAAGTACAAAATCGACTTTTGTATACGAACATGACATTTTATTTTCAAACATTATATTTATAGGTGATATTTTGGCGAAACTATCAACGAAGATCTGATATTATAGTAAAAATCAATACATACACTAAACACAGTTTTTTTTTTTAGATTTTCTAAATTTTAATTGTTACCTACAGAAGTAGTCCTCTAAATGAGGTAAAAATGTAAGTTCACATAACACATTTATTAGTTAAGGCGAATTGTAAAAATAATTGGACTTAATACGGAAGAACCCACGTGTATTTTTGGATGTATGAATAGATTCATGAATGCAGCATAACTGCATAAGTATTGAAATAAATATTAATACGGCGATCTCTTTTTAACAACAGTGATAAATGCATGCAAAAATTGTTGGATAGGTAATTAATTTAATAAAGTTACGGTTTAACATTTTTAATATCTGAATAAAAGTACCAGTACAATAAAAATCACAAGTAACAATAATTCAAAGCGATATGATTTACTAACTAACTTGATTTTCTCTAAAATTATTCTCCAGATATATTATGATTATATACGAAGCTAAGCGTGTGTATAGCTCATTTTAATTTAATAAGCGTACACTATGAACCCCTAAAAATTTATGCACATATTTAAAGGAACCCGGAAAACCATAACGACTTTAAAATAAAGAGCGAAGGTTCGGTTGATATGACCTTTTTGAAGTACCTACTAAAATAAAACGTACGTCACAAAAGTTTGCTAATGAGGATAAAAAAGAAAGAACAATATACAAACTCATATTTAAAGAATGATTAATTGCCCTTACAGTGTTCATGTACTAAATAATAAATTACTAAATGAAAATCTATAAATGTGTTATATTTAATTTTGTGAGTAGTGTTGTTTTTCTGAAAAATTATAAAGTTCATTCCATTAAAAAAATACCACTAATACTTCTACTAGGTGCATAGGTAAACCTGCATTGGTAAACCAAGTTACCAAAAGATCTTAACAAACAGCGAATCACATGGAAAAGCTTAGATTTTAAATTTATTACCTGTATTATTATTCGATGACAATATGTAAACAAATAGATCTTCATATAAAAAGGTTTCTTTTGTTTGTAGTTCAAATAAGATAATAAGAAAATATGTTTACTCACGGAATAGTATAAACCTTGGCACAGTTTATCGTTCCGTAAAGATTGCCTTGAATTATGGCTACCTATGATTAATTAAAAATAGCCCGCTTTAAACTTTATCAACTAATGAGTCCACATAAGAAGACGTCTAATGTGGATAGCTTCACAGAATATTATTTAAAGGGGACTTATCTCTAAGGGAAATTAGGCTTTCTTACGGAATATGGAATGTGAATGCTATTAATTTGATAAGAGAAAAGCACCATTTATAGTTAATATGCCATATAAAACTACTTTATTTATTACAACCTACATATTATTAATAGTAATTTTTTTGCTAAATATATTTTTTAAACTGGGTGTTTTTTATTGAAAAACTGCTAATTATTTTGTATTGCTGGGAACAGAAGTCTAAAGATCAAGCAATGTGGAATGCCATCGTTAAGTACGCTTTAACTCTTCATGAGCTATTTGACCATCTGAAGCTAAGACAAAGTTTATTCTTTATCTAAGATCCGAAGTATCTACGGATTTCAAAAGTTTGGTGTGAATCTATGACGAAGTTTTCACAAAAAAAGGTTTGACGCATACATTCTCCTAAAGACTTAGAAAAACGCAAGTATCAGGAGCTAATATGAGTGTAGATTTGTTATTATCAATTGCATATTTATAAAATATTAAAGAGGTTATGAAAAATAGCCATTAGTTTAAAGTTAAATTACTTTACCTTGATATTTATTTCACATTTGCCAGATCTTCCACCGTATTTAATAATAACATTTTAGGTTCTCTCATTTTGTCATTACAACAATGTAAAACTGCTTTTTAAACGACGAAATAATAGAATATCCGATTGTTCACCCGGTTCTGAAATAATCGAAATAAAACAAATTATTTAAAGTCTTTGAAAGAGGAATGAATTCGCCGCCAATATTTCGCAGGTTCGCACAGATATATGTAGACATGATGTTTGCATCGCATATACTTACAAGTGAAAAATGTGTTACAGATCGCTCAAAATCTTGAAGAAAACGCAAAACATATTTATTGAATAATAATACATTCTATTAAATACAAACGCCCAATGCAGGTAGTATAGGTTAGGTTATAGATAGATGCACAATATTAATTTATCTATGTGCATGGAAATTCAATAAAACCAATTATTAAAAGTAAATAAACATAATTGAAGATGAAGAAGAGGAGACAAATGTAAAGTGAGAAGTAAATAAAATATGACATAAAGTTTAACGAACTATAGAAGAGGCAATGGTCGCAGAAAGCACTGTTGTCAATTGACTGTCATCAGGCGAAGGCGATTCGGCTGGTTAGGCCATATTATGTACTTTGAATGTCTCCTGGGAGTGTAGGTGTCCCCGCACCGAGAACATTTCACATTAGAGTGACGCGCCCAAGAATAAACTGCTCCGCGCAATTAAAAAAAACATTTTTTTATAGCTAGTGTAGTAAATGTTAAATAAATGATAACATCATATTTTATATTTAATTAACAAAGTTGCTACCTAAATTCACTTCTCTCCAATAACTCGCAAATATGGGGACTGGAAGTCAGAAATGTTCATTTTAGAAACATGTTAATTTTCAGCGACGAAAGATTATTGAAGTGAAAACTTCTTTAGAATCGTTGGGAGTGATTTGAAACTCCATGAAACGAAAAAAGCGACACTAAAAAGAGACAAACATATAGATCTATGGGATTTAGCCTGCGAGAGAATGAGATAGAACACAGTTTCCGCCGGCTAGCAGTAGTTCCATCTACCTCATCAGATACATCTACCAGTTGATCGCCGGCACCCATTATACTTTTATAATGTGGAGGTCCTAGGCTATAAAACAGAATTTGTTCTAATCATGTATCTGAAGAGGTAGATTCCAGGTTATCCACGAGAACTTAATAAAATACACACCAGAAGTATCGCGGATCCTTCATAAAGATTACGATAAAATTCCAATAATTTTTACTGGCGATTTTTAATGTAAATTTTGCACTGGATACAGCGCTGTCTTGATTGAATTCTTTGACAACAAATTCAATTTAAAAATGTGCAGTAGTCGCACCGAATCGACAACGCGATCAAAAACAGTAATTGACGCGGTATTTCACAGATATATTGATAAAATCGAAACAAAAACTTTTGTCACATACTTTAGTTATCATAAGCCGCTCGTATTACTTGTAGAAATTGAAGACATGGATCATGATTAATAAAATGAAAAAAAAATATCAACTGGGTACCAATATTTATAATAAATAAATCCTATAATTATCCCACTCCTGATACTGCATTTATTTCATTCTCTCTCAGCTTAGTTTTATTAAGGTTTCACTTCTACCTGGTGTGAACTGCACACATGCGGTTTTTTTTTTTTTTCTTAAATCGCGCGTGCCCAGTTTATTCTTGGGCGCGTCACTCTTATGTGAAATGTTCTCAGTGCAGGGACCTTAAGTGTACCAGGTATAGGACCTAAATTCTTGCCGATTTTACGAGGCATCAGGTTCCCGTCGCGTCGCGTCGCGGCGCGTTGTCCTGGGCGTCCACTGCTGACAATGCGCAACTGTTGTTGAAGACTTATTTAAAATTATGCTTTTAGTAGCCGAGAACTTTCCATACAATCAAAATAAATTAATTATTGCCATTATTTTATTTTTTGCGTATTACGGAACAGTAACAGAAAACTGATAACTAACTAACTAACCATCACGCCATTTCCCCGAAGGGGTAGGTAGAGAGGATAGAACGCCACACCACTCTGTCCTGGCATACTTATTTTGCTTCCTCCACATTCATACATCTTCTTATGCACGCACGTCGATTATTCCGACTTCTTGCATGCCCACTTTCAAGCACTTGTTTTACTTTATCATGGCATTTCTTTCTCTGCCTTCCTCGACTTCTACATCCAGGCACAGTCGCATCATATATTTTTTAATCCGTTCTTTCATCATCTATTCGCTCTACATGACCGAACCAACGCAAAATACCTTTCTTAATTTTGTCGATAATGCCTATCTCAGCCTAGCATTCTGCTTCAATTTCAACATTAGTGCACCTATCACACATAGTTTTACCACACATTCGCTTGAGAGATCGCATTTCAACTGCATTCAATCTACTTTCATCCTTATTTTTCCAACTCCATGCTTCGCTTCCATACATAAGGGTTGGTACCAGAACTCTGATAGATATTACTAAATAGATATTACTAATAAGGAAATAGATATTACTCAGAAAACTGATAGATATTACTAATTAAGAAATAGATATTACTCAGAAAACTGATATATATTACTAAATATTCTAATACTATTATTCGTTGCATGTGTTAACATGTAATATGTTAATCATGCATGCGTTTCAATTTACCAATTACCTACATAATATTATGTATAATGCAATTAAAAAAAAAAAAGAAATAAAGATTACATTTGTATAGAATGGGCAAATGTAACATATTTATATGCATATTGTAGATTATAAAAGATATATGACGATAATATCATTATTATAGTATTACCTCGGTACTTGTAGTTAAAAAAAATAAATAATTCTCAATCAATACCAAATTTCAGAAAATCTAGGAAATGTGTTCTACATCTAGTAGAGTTAGAAGTCTCAATACAATCCTTTGTTTACTATAGCTAAAGTGGATTGAAAGAGATCAAATATAAACACAAAGAAGACCGTTTTTGTGGTTTACGTGAGGGGTGTCCAAATATTAAACTCTTGTATACATAGGGGAAGAAAGACAATATTATTTCCGTTGCCCTAGTAAAGAAACAGAAATGTCAGAGTTAGCATTCTCCCTAAAGGTAAAAAAAGGTTTTTACAAAATGGCTCAGGTAACAGGAATCAAGTATAAAGTCTTATTTTGAATGTTTTCAGGACTTGCAGTAAAAACATTCAATACAGAGCTGAAGGTATTTGGATTTCAAATGGATAAAAATTGTACTGACGAATATTGTGATGTAATAATTCTGTGCCTCCTGTGATGAGTGATATAAGTCAAGTTTGTGATTTTGAATGTTCACAAAAAAATGCGCTTTTTTTGTCTAACTCACGTAACTTACGGAATCACAAATTGTAAACAAAATTGTTCAGGCAAATATTTTCGTTTAAATTAAACCGATCAATAAAGTATTTAATGGAGATTCAAACGTAAACGGCGAAATTCGCAAATTTACATAATATGCATGCATATTGCATAATTTTCATAAGTACCCGCAGATTAAAAATAAAATTGCACAAATTTGTTGTTGTTAAAATGTGATTTTTTATTTTGTTTTCCTTATGGATAGTATTAATCTGACTAAATACGTAGTTACATCCACAAAGTAATTTCAGTTTGGTTTTATTAAAAAACTGTACACATTCAAAAAAATTATTTTCGTGTACATAAATCTACAACTGTTAACTAATTTTCTACATAGCCTTCCCTGAAATTTTGTAGGCACTTGTCATAGCGTGGCACAAGTTTTTGTATGCCTTCTTCATAGAGGTTGCTGCCCTATATGTTGAAGTGTTGACCACCAAGGAAAGATTTTAGGGTGTAAGAAGACATGAAAGTCACTAGAAGCGAGGTCGGGGCTGTACGGAGGATGATCAAATACGTCCCAGTCAAATTCCTGTAGGAGTTTTTTTGCCCCGTTCGCAGTGTGGGGTCGAGCATTATCGTGGAAAAAACAAGACCTTTTGACAGTTCGGCGCTTGTTCTGTATTGCGCGGCGCAATTTCTAATTGGTCTCGCAGAACTGTCTGACCCATCTTCTAACCGTTGAATCACTCCTAGCATTTTGTCCGTAAACCTTGAAAGATTTGCCGATAAATTTCACTTGGTTTAACTTTTTTTTTGCATTTAGAAAACGAATCACAGATCTGAAGACTGACATTATAAAGAAGCTAGAAATATTGTGTTGGGGGGGGGGGGGGGGGGGGGGGTACAAAAGAACGCGTCAGCAGCAGCGATCTGAAAATGGCGTACATTTCATTCTCCTTGAGTCAGAGTAACTGCATCGCATGCTCGGAACTGCGATCGCAGCGCTAGCCGCGGATCAAAATAGAAACGGAACTTACTTTGTGGATATACTACGTAAACAAGTTAATGATAACAATTTGTAAAAAAATATCGATAAAAAAAAACAATTCGTTACTTAATTTTTCTCGAAAACTATGAGTATCAAATAAAAAAAAAAATACAAAATCGACTCCAAAAATTATGTAGATTAACTGGATTCCCGCTTAGCTATAATGATGGTAGTAACCAACCATTTTATATTGCTTGAGGGAAGTTCTCACTAGTAATTAACTATGATTTTTTTTATATTTTATATAAAAGGTTGTGTAAATAATATTTTTACATTAGAAAACCCGGATTGTAAAATATTGCTTCAGAAAATACTCGTATTTCTATTCTGATTTTTTAAGCCCTATTGTTTTTCTAAGGGTGTGCAATTGTAAATGCGGTCATGTTTGGCCTAATTTATAAAGAGGTACATAATAAACTGATTGAAATGAAACCTTTATGCTATAAAAACTAATTACTTTAAGCTAAACAATTTTCATTACTTTCTCAATTTCATGTTCGTTTTTCGGGGAATATTATAGACAATAAATATTCTTTGGATTTTAAAACTATGCGCTTCATTTTTGGGTGGGTGTCGTCATCATAAGCACCTAGGATAGACAATGTCACAATATATAAGTATTTTGCTGACCCAGACAAAATGTAATCCCAAAAAAGGAAATTTTTTTGAACTTTAAAAGTTTTTAAAAAAGAAAAATGTACATAAAAATAGTTTTTGTTGTTAAATTTTTTAAAAAAATTTTAGGTGTCTTTTTATTTAAAATTTTTTGATTTAAATTTGGAAAAGGAAAATTAGTTAAAAAGGTTTTGAAAGTCATTCTTTTGGGGTGTTTTGGAATTTTCAAATTTTTGACTTAATTGTTTTTTGGGTCAAAACCCCGGAATCTTTTTTTTTTATTAAAAAACAAGAATTTCCCGTTTTTTCTTTGTTTTTTAGTTTAAAATTTTTTTTTAGGACTAGATGAAATACC
This sequence comes from Micrasema minimum, assembly GCA_022494985.1. Classification (NCBI taxonomy): domain Eukaryota; kingdom Metazoa; phylum Arthropoda; class Insecta; order Trichoptera; family Brachycentridae; genus Micrasema; species Micrasema minimum. Next base: position 13,649 of record JAGVSP010005010.1, read on the forward strand.
CTATTGCTTTTTTTCGTTGTTTATTATTGAAGTGTATGTGTTTTTTATATTTTTAAAAAAAAATTTTAAAATTTAATTTTTCCCCAATTTTTTTAAAATTTGGAAAAAAACCCTAAAATTTTTAGCCAGTCTCAATCTTTTTTGCGGTTTGTTAACTTTTACTTAAAACTT
>JAGVSP010005011.1:0-36967 GCA_022494985.1 Micrasema minimum
CAATATCACTTCCGAAACCCAAGTGAATTCTATTGAGTTTGACCCTTTCAACAAACAAACTTTATCAAAATATTTATTCAGTACAATACAGCGTTATCCATCTAGTGTAAAGTAAGCGTGTAAGACTTTAATGAATAGGGTCTCGGATTCTATTCCCACACTGGTCAACATAAAATATTTAAGGATTATTAACTAGCAATGTATTTGTTTAGTATTTAAACTAGAAACAAAATAAATTGCCTAAAAAGTATAAAACCGTAGATTACGGATCTGATTTGTGAAAACGTACAGGATCTGGCGTACAATAATTGCTGAAGTTTGTGGAGGTTGTGTCCGCCTCGTAGCACAGTGGTAGCAAATTTAGCAACCGTGTCGATTGTCATGAGGTCGCGGGTCCAATTCCCGTAGGGGTTCAACATTAAATATTTAACATGTATTTTTTTTATTAATATTTCATGTGCACCTTGAACTGCCGCTCAAGCGTAAAAGACCATCTTGCCTTCATGTAAAAATAGTTTAAATTCACTGCACTTGGTATATCAAAGCAGTGCCCTATGCACCATTCGGTAGGTAGAAGGAAAAGTAATAGAAGTAGTAGTTTGTGGAACCCATATGATCTACGTAAGAAGCGAATGTATACAATAGAGCCGCAGTATTTTTTAAATAAAAATCAATCGTAGTTTTCCATAATTATGTAATGAAACACACTTTTTTTTTTAACTAATGATTTATTTTTAAAATGCCAACCGGTTTCGGAGATACTACTCCTTCTTCAGGGCTTTAGTATAATAATACATTAAAATTATGGAATAAGTCGTGGAATGTCGTTCTTAAACAAAAATTATCGTTTATCGTATCTTTTCCTTGATAATAAAACTTTTTCTAATATTTAACTACTTTTTATTAAGTGACTCGGTCTAGTTTTATTAATTAAGAAGATCGAACGAATTTATCGCTCCTTTGTCGCACGACTTTGCAGAAGGCAATATCATTATACTAAAGGAAAGTCACCCATCAGGGTTCCTTACCTAGTGGTGCGTAAAGCATCCCTAAAAAGCTCTATTTTGAAAAATCCTCACAGAATTGAAACATTTTTCCCTTGAAAGTTATTCCAGAATGATTATTCGGGATTAGCATAATTAAAGATTACGTTAATGTATTTTATCTCGACATGAATTTAAATGACTTTAGAATGATTAAGATTTAGTGATGAACATAACTGGTTCATAGTCATAAACCGGTTTTTAAAATAATAATTGCAAAACATATAATTCTTAGTGGTGAAATGTATATTATCGTTATTTTGAGGTTTTGTAATAAACAGTTATTTGTGTACCCGTTGAAAATCTGATTTATTTACATGAATTTTTTTGTACGTTAGACCGTTTTTTAAAACTTTTTCAATTATTTTCATCTTCGAAATTACAGCTGTTACTTTTTGTTTTCGGAACTAATAATCGGTTACTGTTAACAGATGATAATTTTAAAAATGTTTCGTAATAAACGGCTTACTACAGGGAATGTAATACAAAATAAACTAATATAATGTAAAACCAGCAGACATTAAATTGCATGTTGTATATTTACAAAATACACATAGAAATAATTTTATGTGGTTTTTCACATAAAAATATTTCATACGTGATACCTGGGACTGATGCTGAAGCGTAATACTGATCATCTTGCCATCATTCATTAAAAATTATCAAGATTCGCGGCACGGCGTGCAAATGCAGCACCCTAAGTACCATTTGGTGCAGATAAGGAAAAGTTGAAGTAGTAGCATTTCCAAAATAAATAAAAAACTATTGATATTTATACCACACATGTATAACCTATTCGGTTATTTCTAAAATAGAATTATTCAGTTATGATAACCAGCTATGCGCATCACTTATTACGATCTAATTTATCAGTTGTGAAAGGGTCTTGTTCATTAGTATTAAATAATAAAAGTCGGAGATGTTTCTGGCGTGAAACCCCCTAAGACCGGTTTGCAGAAATTAATGCAAATACAATTAAACATTAACAATGAAACTCAAACGGATAGAATATTTAGAATGGTTGGATTTAGTTAACTCTTCCAACTTCTGGAGAAAGGGAGTATCATGTTAATTGCCCGTACCCCGGAAAATACAAAGAGGGATAAATAATACTACTTTAAAATTTATTTTATAATCATCATCATCATCAACATCATTATCCCATATCCGCTCCCTATATGGAGCATATTGCTCATAAACTGCCTTCGAGCCAAGCGATCGGCCACTAGCTCCGTGCATCCTCCCAAGTCAAGTCCACGTCCCGCAGCTCTGACGCAAACTGCCGGCAAATTGTCAACAGTGGACGTCCAGGACGCCGAGAACCTGATGCCTTGTAAAATAGGCAAGCATGGTTAAGGCTCTCGGAAGGCATACGAAGCACATGGCCTAGACAGCCGAGACGCTTTCGCTGGATTAAAATAGATACCAAGGGTTGCTGTGTCCGTTGCATCACTTCTATGTTCCTTACAAAGTCAAACCACCGCACACCAAATATTCTTCTTAAACACCAATTACAACTTTCACATGTCTGCCATTCTGCCCCCCGGTGGGGTGCCATAATTTGCAGCCATAGAGGAGAACAGGTGTAATGCAGGCGTAATAAAGGCAGAATTTTGTTTTAACCGTAATCATGCGATCTCCAGACAGCTTTCATACTGTTGAATGCTGCGTCCGATACTCTAAGCCGCACTCCTAGTTCTTTCTGAGCTCCGTCGTTTTCTGTCATGTACGCTCCCAGCTCCCAGGTGTTTGAGTTCTCGACCCTTTCGATAGTGGCCTATATCGATGTCGATAGCACGTGGAGTGCCAATTTAGCCTATCAACTTATAGGCTCCCGACTGAGTCGTCAATAAGGACGGCGTCATTTATAATCACATTTTTTTATTTAATGCGAATACAAAAATTTTAATTAGTTTAAAATTTGTATTAAAATCCAACGCTGAATCTGGATGGAAATCTTAGAAACTCGTTTGTACTGTATAATACTGTAATAATTTTTTTTTATGCAAAGAGGTGGAATATTATTCGGACAGTTATTTTACGAGACTAAATTAATAATTAACGCAAGCATTATTACTGTCTCGCCTCGTGGTCTAAAAAATAAACAAATAAAACATACAATAAATCTTAGCCAGAGTACCTATGTAATAATTTGACCCCAAACTTTGTTTATAGCTACGATAAAACATCGCAGTTCGTTATTCGTATTCTAAAGGCAATAAATAAAATACTAAATAAATTTATCCTTTAATATTTCACGTTGAAATAATTCAAATGAAATTATATGAAAACCACTTCGATATTTTTCGTAACAAATGGCTTTTGTTAACTTGAAGAAAGCTTTAATACTAAATCCTGTAAGCCGTCTTAATTATTGGTTATGTTAGGAATATAACCCTTAGCAAAATGAAGTTAAAAAAATGGGGTAAAAAGGTGTACCTACCTATAAAGACTATTTATTTATTTATTTTTATTAACAAACATAGATTCAATTAAATAATTTAGAGTTTCGTAAATATCTCCATGCAGGTATTTATTTGATTTTATTTTATTAACTTCTTGTACAATACCGTACACCAGCGGGTTTATTGCTAAAAAGCAATATCTTCCAACTAACCAGAAATGTATTTATTATATTTATGTATTTAACATACTTATTGGTGAAATAATTAATATAAATAAGCTGAATACTGGTACAGTGGTACATTATATTTACAGAAAGAGAAAATTAATTTTAAAAAACTCCGATCAGCGCCATCGGTTTTTAAACGGGCAATGGGTAATTGCCTGTCCGTTTATCAATACTTAGTAAAGATAATAATAAGTAAGATATGTGTAAAACTACAAATACAAAAATAATATATCGTGGGTATACTGGCAAAAAACGTTAACTCTAATATACCTGTTTTGAGAAATCAAGCATTTAAGTTTTTTATTCCAATTTTTTTATTTTTTTTTTTTATTCTATAGCATTATGAGTTGAAACTTTAATTATTTCTCATTTTTTCAAACATGTATTAATTTTCATACTTAGAAAACTTTTATTGTTAATAGCTGTATTTCCTTTTTATTTTAGAGAAAGAAAGAAATATGATTTTAGGTTAGGTACTTCAGAAAAAAAGCGCTTTATAAGTTATCCAAAATTTGTGTTTCTGCGATTGTAGAGCTTTAAAAACTTAACAATACTGCATCATTAAGTCCAAACAGCATATTTTCGAGTTAGCGTTTTTTTGCCAGTATACCCACGATATCATATTTGAATGGGTGGTGGCCTAGTGGTAGCATCGCGGTTTCTCAGTCTACAAATCCCCGGTTCGAATCCTGCTCCGTCGTTGATTCCTATTTTTAAGCAAGAAATGTAATTATTGTACATTTGCACACAAAGTACACTTGTACACTTGTATTATTGTAGCTTTAGGATGGTAAGTAGAGGGAAGAACAATTTTAAGAAATATGTGTTAATATCCATATAATTGCATAGATTTTACGATAAAATATATTAGTATGTAAAAATAAGAACATGAAAAAAAAATCCTTTCGAATATTTATCCTTTTTCTCATGTAAAAACGTCGATCATGCCAAAATTATATTTCAAGAACTTTCTTGGTTATACTTGATCATGCCCTCGAGCCATCGTGAACTTTTACACCCAGATAGATTCAAGTAGTATTTTTTTCAATTTGTGATTTTTATTAATTATACCAGTTATTAATACCAATATATCAGTTGTAAAGAAACATGCTAGTAATGATAAAATCAAAATAAACAATTTTAAAATTTAGGAAACCCCAATTATACTATTATAGTCAGAAAAATAAACCAAAATAGTTATGATAACTCGGTCCATAAAAATCAAAACAGAAGAGAAAATAATAACACTTTCCGTAACAACCCAAAAACAACCTTTTCTCTGAAATTTACGCTTTATTTTTTACGGTGTATACAAATAGAGCTAGAAATATATAATTCCAAATCTCATCCCTTAAAAAGTTCGTCCAACCAACTTTTATATCTTAATTCCGCTCTCCAGTGAGCGTATCAAGATCATTACCATAAAAGGTAGGGGACATTATTAAACCATGACTTAATAATACTTTCCGACAAAGGATCTCATATATTACCATGTTAATAGACGTTTTTGAAGAAAGCTCATTGTCTAAGATGTGCCTTTTAGGTTTTATCTTCAAGATTGTTTCTATTTTTTAAAAGCTTTTCATGTATTTTAATATGAAACTTGGGTTCGCTATAATCCATCTGAATTTTTTAGGTAGTGTAAACCGTCGGAAATGTATTAGAGGTTCTTTTTAAAATTGTTATGTAAATTATAAATTACATAAAAATTAGTTGGTAAATTCAAAAATTATTTTGGGTTTACTTGAAACATACTGCAAAAACCGAGTAAAATTCACGATTAACAATAACTTTTTATGTAGTAGTTGTTAACCTGTCTTTTGCACTAAATCGACAAAAATACAACGTATATTACTACAATCGCACAAATCAGGAAATTTTCAAAATCTGTGTTACTCTCGTTATTACGTACAAAATTATTAAATATGAAAATCTAATGAAAATGTTCAAATGTCAAGTAGAGTATTTCAAAACCCGGAAAACAAGGATCTTTGAATTTTTTCATTTAATTTTTTTAAAAAATTCAATTAATTGGTATATATAAAATGGATTTAAAAACCTCTACGTGTATCATACGTTATTATATTATTATACATTGAAAATATGTTTTAATATTGTAAGAAAAAAAAAAGCGTTTTTTAAATAATTATCCAGAAAGAGTAATACATTATTGCGCATTAGGTTTGTTACATTATAACAAACTTTTATAGGTATAGCTAGTGGAGTTTTAAAAATACATTTTAAAATCATGTTTACATAGTACGCAACAAAACGTTTTTGTAAATACTAAAAAGCTAAAACCAAAGTACTTACGTATTTTTACTTCAAAATTTGCACTAAAATACCTGAGCACTCAATACCACCCCCTTTTTGAAAAATAAAACTCACAAAACTTATCAATATAAGAGTTATTCGATCGGAATAATTTCATCATATCATACAATCCATTGCACAGATTCCTTCGACAGGTGACTGAAAAATTCGCGGCTAATCGCGAAACAAAAGCTTCCCGGTCTGCGAAGCTTTTCAGAGCTTTCTTGGAACGCGTCCACTCCGTTCGGCGCTTCCCGACTGACTGTTGTAACGAAGGCTCTATAGCAATAAATAAGGCTGCGACGTAACTTTCCCACCCTATCTGGGCCAGTTTCCGTTGGCGCCAAAACAAGAAATATCGGAAAGGTTTTATAACCGGTGGCTGTGCAATTTATATTAGGATTTTGTCTTTTACCCCATAGCTATATTTTACATAAAAACTATAATTTTTATATCATGCCCGTTCTTTATGTAGAGCATATGTATTCCACAAATCCCCAAGCTAAGTGTTCCTACGGTGACATCGTTTGTCTTACCAAATCAAGTCCTTGTTTTTCTGAAGAAAAATTATCGAAATTTTTGTTATCAGCAGTGTACATTGTACATCAAGATTATTGGATGCATTCATTTAATTAAAAAAGCATAAAATTCTCTGCAATGTTTTACAGATTGATGCGGACAACGTAAATAAGTGCATACTATGATTTTTTTTAAAAATCTTTTTGTCTTGTCATTTTTCTAAAGACATTAGACGAAGAGAAAGGACTCTGAGATATTATTTGTAAAAGACAGTGAAATTCAGCTTTTTATTAAGTGCAATTGCTTACTAGAACATTAAGCAGCAAAAAAGCTGCGATTAAGGTAGATTGTCACAACCTCAAAAAACTATTCTCTCTAGGTTCAATAAAAAATAACACAAATTTTATTTGTTTTTTTTTGTATTAACATGGACCTTGTATTTGGTTTTTTCTTGAAAAAAGTCTGATACAATAAATTATCAGTTAACTTTATCTCCATTTTAGCGCAAGAAACAATTACCTAGATTACCTCTTAAGAACTCTCCCTGTTTAAGCTTCCATTTAAAAGTCTTAGCTTTTTATGGGACTAATCTGAATTACCATATTCTTTCTCATTCCACTTCTTTCTGCTCTAAATTCTATTTGACCCATTTGAGAATCCATCACTACAGTTTGAAAGTCTTGTAAATTGTAAATTGACCAATTTTTTATGTATCTAAGAATCTTAACGTCATGTTAATTGTTTGGTAATTATCAGGTTTTTGTTATTTTAAGAAACTTAAATGACATTTTTTTATTGATGCTAACAAAATGGTATAATAAGTAATTAGTTTAAATATTTTTGACAGGCATTAGTGAATATCGATCTAGGATTTGTAAAGTTCACAAACATTTAGTTCAATGACGGATAACTAACTATACAAATATTACAACTTCTTAAATTAGTGAAGGTGGCAAAGTAAGGAGCCCTAATATCGTAATTTTGAAGTTTGATTATTTTATTTTCAAAAAATTGTTAATTATTATGAGACATTTTTGACCGGGTTGTGGCTTAGTGGAAGATTCGAAAACTCCGGATTAGAACCCACTCCAGCACAATTTGTTCCCTGCTTTCTGGCACAGTTATTTCTATTTGAAAGCAGTTTGGGGAATCGAACCCGTGACCTCGTGCATGGTAGTCCAACATCCTGCTGCTACACCACGAGGCTATATTTATGTAATTAATGATTATTTTTCAAATAAAACTTAAGAATTTTCATTCAAATAAATAATGGTGGAAAAATCACGATGTAAATTGTGCGAAGTTATGCTGAACTACCCTAAGTTAAGTATTACTAATGAGATGAAATATAAATAAGGTTCTTTGTGTTAAAAGAGCCAACGATTTCAAGGGGGTTGCCAGTTATCTCATTTTGTCTTTGCTAGGAGAAAAATTCCTACGACGATAAGTCAATTAATTGATTAAAGAAAATCTTTTTTAAAAGCAATTTCTTTGAAATTGTCACTAATAAAAAGGCAATTCATGCAATTCATTTAAATACAAGTTATCTGTTTTATTGTTTTACAATTAAAGGACGCATTTCCGTTCATAATATTAGTACTTAAAAATGTATAATCATTTTTATATGTACCTATATTAAAGTGGTTGATAGGTCGTGTATTTAGTACAAAATAACTTTTCGAATATTGATACTAAGAACTTAGGTTAAAAAAATATTTTTAAATTTTAATGTGTAAATTTTAACGTAACATTTTAGATAGACAAAAGGTATATTGGGTTATACCACAAAAAATACATAGATATGTACAACAACGCTGCCTTTTTTTTAAAAAAAAAAAAACATTATTCATACGCTTTTTTTTCATGTGTCATAAAGCTTACATTTAGGACGTTACTTTTTTAAAGGTGAAAAATCTGCACTTCGTAAGGTTTACACTCGGAACGAAATGTAGATTTATGAAGCAAAATATTACCTTAAAGCAACCAACGCCAACGTACCAACATCAAATAAAATGTATATTTATTTGTCCACAAACATATTTACGCACCATACGTAGATTTTTTGCTTTGGAGTTTTTCTCTTTTAATGGACTTACAACAGACCAAAATTATTAAACAAATAAATATTTCCATACCTCGTATTTAAAATCATCGATTTTCAGAAGAAGCATTTTTGTGATTTTTAGCCGCGGTTTCAAACTCATTTTTCATAATAGCTGTGTCAAAATAAACTCAGTTAGTCTTGAATATGTTCTGCGCATAAAATGAATACAAAAGGTAGTTGTTACTAACTATTAAACAAGGGGTAGAATTAATAATATCCCTATCACCGTAACTTTGGGCCGGCTCTTCGAGCAGATTGCGGAGGAATGTGTTTATGACAATTTGGTTGCATGTGTAACCTCTTTTTCGCTTTTTCAATTTTATTACATCTAGTGGAATAGCTTTAAAATTCAGAAAATAAGTCTCATTACTATTTAAAATGGTTAAGGTAATGGTCGAGGCTTTCATAAGACATGACTCATTTCACAATTGCTTATCGGCCGTTCAGCGGTTTCAGCTGTGAATTGGTAGGCACCTATTCACAGTTTCTAACGCTGGAACACAAATATATCCTTAAAAACATTGACACATCGGTAGATTCTCGTAGCAATCAGCCATAGGAGACAAAAAGATTACGAAAACAAACAGATATGTATTTATTGAAAAATAGAATTGATTTTTGTATTGTAGAATTTCTCGTGGGGCAGACCCTTTTGGAATATTACATCGCTTTTGTAAATGAAAAATTACCCTTTAGGGCAATATACCAATTCAGGGTAGCAAAGCCGGCGACCATAACAGAATTTCAAAGCAATAAAAACAATAAAAATCCTACAACCATTGCTACTACATTAACAGTTTCAACCAATTTTACATAAAAACCCATTCATTTTCAAGTAAGTCGTAATTTTATGTGTTTGTTGACCTGCCCTTTTAGTAATGTGTCCTGTATTTGCTTTCCTCGTTGGGTAGCGAGTCAAGTTCACAGATTGTACCTATACTTAAATATTGTAATTGAAATCGATGGAAGTATAGTCGCCATTTGCATTTGCCATTTAGCAAATGCTGCAGATAATAAAACTCCTTCATTTAGATTTAATACTCCAAAATGACCTGCGTCGCAGATAAAGGTGATTAAGAAAATTGAATCGCTTTTTAATGTAATCCATTAAAATTCCTTAAACCTTCTAATACAACTAAATTTTGAAAAATCAATTATGTTCAATACAATTTTTATACAGAATGGTTGACTTCTATTACCTACTTATATTTTTAAAATTTGCTTTTATTTCTACGTGAAAATGTGGTGTTTCACGTAAAAATATTTTCTGTTGTCTGGACTGATCGTCTTGCTATCAATGATCAAAATATTCCTATGAACCATCGGGTAACGAGGGAAAGTAGTAGTAGTAGAATTCAATCGTCCAAATTCTTTAATTTCAAACCCTAACCTTACACAACTTTTTGGCATAGTTATTTCCGATGTGATATTTGACAGCTAGACGTCCAAAATTTGTTTAAAATTATTGAGTATCTATGAAAGTGTCATAAAAAGTTTTTTTTTTAGTAGCAATGCAGTATTTCGTGCGGCATTGGATGCGTATTAAGGAACATACTTGCACTAATAAATAATGTATTAGAAAAAGTTATTAAAAATAAATTATTGCCATTTTAAATGACTTATTTTGATGGTTTTATGATAAAACGTGTAATTGATAACGACGTCTGATGTCGGTACAATTATATTTTTGTACAATAAATCAGTAAGCCTCCATTCACCCTTATTCTTTTCTTCTCTTCTATTCAAGTCCATTTCTGTACGCACATTTTATTGCGTCGGCAATTTTTGTCAGCACATAAATAAAATAAAGCTTTTAGAGAAATATAACGAAATATTCGGGTGTTTGTGGATGTAATTGGCTAAATTCTTGGCTTTGTAGCAGAAATATACCTCCCAAATATTTGGAAACATTCATTATTCCCTGAAAAGTTTCCTATTAAAGTTTGTGTTACCATTAACAATAAATAAATCATTCCGTTTCGGAAAATACGAGATTTACCAAAATGGAAAAAGGTATTGAGGATTTCGAATTGAATCTAGAGCAAAATAAACGACTTGGAATAAAATAAACTAAAAAAAAGTGTGCGTACCTTTATTTTTTTATTTTAGTATAAAAACAAAATTGAATGCTATGTTTGTATCGGGGAAACGACCGTATTTAATATTATAAAATAAGGTAAAGCGAGGAAAAAGTAACAATCATTAATACAAAAGTGTGTAAAATGTATTTAATTTTACATGTACAAAGAATTTAATGTAAGATTTATACTTGCATGTTGTATTAGATAATTAATTAATCATTGATTTTCTGAAAACAATACCTCCTGAAAATAGACTCCAGTTATAACTTGTTTAAATGTTTTAAATAAGTCTATATCTTGCTACAAATCAATGACGATAAATACATTAAGTCGATCAGATTTAAACCCTAAAAACAAAGTTTATGTACAGTTTTGTTATCATAATTATAAAAGAAGACATTAAAAAATGGTAAATAAATCAGTCAAATCTTCAGCTAGTTGGCCAAGCAAAATGCGTAGCCAAAAATACAGTTTTTTGGTCAAAAGTGGACGAAGCCAAAACCTTCTTCCAAATAATTTCTTAAACCTGAAATGGCTTTGAAGGTACTATTCTACAAACACCTGACTGAAATTCATGAAATTCAGTAATCAAGCCGTTTTTTTCAGCTGTGGATAACTTCTAAGTGATTTTTTCCCTTCAAAAGCTCTAAGCAATACATGTTTTAATACATTATCATTATTAGGTAATATTTAGTATCCTTTGCAAGATTTTAACATATATCTATTAGAGTATTTTAAATCTCAATCTATCGGAATACGTAAATCTTTACTGCATTGCGGCGTAAATGAACCTAATAGAAACTTCATTTTTGCATTATCATTTCAATAATTTATCGCGTGATGCATAATAAGCTTTGTTACGATGGAAGATGCAGTCTACATCGCGGATGCCATGTCGTATTTCAGAATTTCCCGCCATCAGACTCGTAAAGTGACTTTTATGACCCAATAAAACCGCACTAGAGGCGCTATAAGTTTTATTTATTGATTGTTTAATATAAAAGATTCTGGTCATTACTGTCGTAGACTGATAACTGTAGGACTTTCAAGCAGTTATAGTTTTCCTATAAATCGGAAAAGCCTTGACAACCTGTAGATGTAATGGCCGCGGGACTAGATAGCTTCCAGCTGAATTTTTGGCTCATTTTTCATACATTGAGTGTGCTTAACCATACCGTAAAACATTTTTATGGTCGAAAATTGCAATAAATTATGAACTAAAAAAATTCAAACACATTCTAGTTTTTCGAAAACATTTTCATCATCATCATCATTACCATACATCCGCTCCCTATGTTGGGCGTATGGATTCAACGGCCTCCAAGCCAAGCGATCGGCCGCCAGTTTCCGCGCATCCTCCCAGATCAGGTCCACGCTCTGCAGTTCTGACGCAAACTACCGACGAATTGTCAAGAACCTGATGCCTTGTAAAATAATAATAATACATACTTGCCAATAATTTGAGAAGTTTGTATATGTATAATAGGTATAAATAAAAACAAACGCAAAGAAATCTTTTTTTTTTTAAATTTATTATGAAACGAAAAATTTAAAATACCGCAAATTTTATGTTACTCGGCAGATATTGTGTAATAAAAATAAGTTTATTAGTACAACGTAAATGTATCCAAATTCATACAATTTTAAATAAGCCCAGCATCTGGAATAAATATTTCTGTACATAACAATTAATACCAAAATAAATCATTGAATACTTAGTAAACATTATAAATAAATGCATTAACATATTTTTTGAATACTTGTCAAAAATTGTAAGTACTAAATAAATCGTTGCCTTTCGAGAGACTTAAACACGCTTGCCTATTTTACAAAGCGTCGGGATGCCTACGTTCTGGACGTCCGCTATTGACAATCTGACGTCAGTTTATGTCATTACGGGACGTGGACCGATCTTGAGAGTATGCAGGAGGAAGCTGGTGGAAGTTTGTAGAAACTGTAATATATGCTCCATAATATAATGATGATGATATGTATAGTTATATGTACAAACTGTATAAAATGTATCGTCTCTTTAGATACCTACAAGTTCAGAAAAGTTAATTCCATTCCCATAAATAAATTTCATATCCATTTTCTGGTAGGGGTTAAAATTATGAAGTGCCGTTAAACTCGAGGGGGATAAAAATCCCTTTAATATGCAACCCTTTACGTTTCTAATACAGTCCAAGTAGGCTGCAGAGAATTTTAAATAATAAAATGTATTACTATTCACATGGAGCGATCGATTTAAGGTTTCTATACCCAATAAAGGTGTATTTTTTGTTAACCGAACTTATTTTCACAAAAATGGTCAGACCCTTTCACGATAAAGCCCAATAACACGTTTTTCCAGCTTCTCTACGTTATATCGGATATGTATAAAAAATAAAATTCATTTCTCGTCGGGTATTGATAAGATTTTTGCATAAAACCTGGCATATTGTGGAATCAATATCCCGTTTCTGGGATAGAACTGAGAATAGCAGAGTTTCCGGATAGAAAGACGAAAAAAAAAGGCGAACTTGTTTTTATTTGTGGATATTTGTAAATATTCACAAGATAAAATAATTCATCATTTTTAATAAATTCCACTATACCAATTTTTGAATTACACGTCGAGGCATCTAACGGAAACTTTAAATTTAAAGCGCTGGTGCTGTGCGAATTTTTTTTTTAACTTGACTTAAATTTTGATAATAACTCGTATGTATTTTTTCAATCTTGACTCGTCGTTGAAGATCCACTCTATTGGGAACCACAACAAAAGGAAAACGACAGTAAATTAAAATTCTTAAAACCACAGAATTTATACATTCATATCATTACTAAATGACTCTAAATACTAAATTACAACGTATGCGTCATCCGTGTACATTTAACAAATCCTATACCCAGATTTCTGCTTATTCGGCAATTCTACCTTTAAAAAATAATAAATACCTTTCCATACAAACCTTGTACTAGTTGCATATATGTAGGTACTTTTATTTATCATAACTATTAAATTAGTGACCATATTATACATATCTGATATGTTACTCGTTTAATTCCTCGCACTTTTAAAATGAACAGCAGTCCTCTTATAGAAGTATGCAATTTCATCTTGCAGTATTGTATCAGCACTTCATTGCTGTATATCTTTTTGGACCAAACAATCTTGTCACTAGGGCAGTCGTAAGCGTTTTACGGTCCCCAGTGAAATTTAATTTAATATTCTAGCACAGAGTTCACAGCACATTCAGCATGTTAGGATTTTAATATTTCTGTGCTGTTTTTATTGCACAAACGTGCGAGTCGTCTAATGAAAATAACCGCTCTACGCTTTAACGTTGACAACGTGAATTCCGAATAATTAATGTGTTCACTGGTTAGTAAAATAATTAAGTCAAATGAAAAACGAGCGCTTGTTACTAGTTTAATGAAAACTTTGTATAATTTTAGCCTTAAGGAAAGGATACAAGATGTAGGCATATAAAGTTAATAATTAAAAATTAGCTTAGAATTGATTCAAATCAATAGGCTATAGCGTTGTCAAAACTATCACTTATACTACTCTTCCTTATCCACACCATAGCATAGGGCACTGCATGTATACACAAGTACGTTGAATCTTGTTCATTTGTTACATAAAGGCTTATTTAAAGTATTTATACATCACATTGGATTTTTTATGCCGCCAGAATTCGCTTCCATCCGTCATGATCAGTCTTAAGCCGGAATTATATTAGAGCCACGCCGCGTGTCGCCACGCTTCCCCCACCACCGATCCCAGGTAAATTTGCCATTTAGGAACATTAATGGAATTTGTCTTTTTTTGTCCGTTAGATACCGTCCTTTTGTATAAACGCATTCTAGCAATCTGCTGTTGAGATTCCTCATTGACCGCTGCAACATCTCAGCTAGGATACTGTGAATTTCGTTATGAATTCTCTGTTTTAACTCATCCAGAGTTCTTGGTCGAATCTTGTACACTTTACTTTTGAACTTCACAAGAAAAAATCACAAACGGACAAATCTAGTAAACTAGAGGGCCAGGGATCGCTACCTAATCTTACTCTGTTTTTGTAAAACATTTTAAGGCTTACGCACGCGGTTGCCCGTTCCACTGATCCATGGTTACTAAAATGGCAAAGTGTTTACTTGTTCAAGGTCACAACCCCGCAATGTTGTCACCCGCTCATAGCCGCCGCTACGCATTTCAAAAAATTCTCATTATTCTGTGTCATCCTGTATAAAGGCCTTTGGGCGATAAAATAAAAAACAACGTAATTGTACTGTAATCCTCCACCAGTTCTGTCAATTCAAATAATTACAAGTAATTTTAAATCAGCGCACAATTTTCAGTAACAATGGTGACGTATGACAGTAAATGTATGTCCAAAGCCTTTACCAAAACGTCATTTTTGCCTATTCAGGGAATGAAAATATAAATTGCAGACACCACTGCTGAAATGCACGAAATTTTCAACGTGGGGAATTAACGATTTAAATTAAATTTCATGATTGATCATTCGCAAAGGTACGTTTATTGTTTTTCCCACTAAAACACATGAATATAATTCATAAGTTTTATTTACGTTTTTATGAAATTTTGATGAAGGTATTAAAGAAAAGCACAGTAGGTACTCATTCTACATTTAGTAGTAGTTAGGTGTGTTTTGAGTTCTTAAACTATATTCAGTTACTTTCAAAGTTCGTAGTCACAGTTTAGAAATTACTTTGTTGATAAAAATAATATACTAGACTGGTAATACAATGCTACGATGAAAGCCTGTTTAAAATATCCACAAAATGTTATATCTTATATTTACTTTTTATGTTGACATTTTTGCAAGAAGAAAAAAAGTAGAAAGAGAAAGGGCTAAAAGAAAATTCTTCAACAAAGGCAGACACACCTATCAAGCTCACTGTCAGAACGATAAATTTATGCACCGAGCTTTTAAAAAATATTTTCAACGTTGACACAAGTAATTAGCGAGCACACATTTTTATATTCATTTGGCGAGCTTTTGCCTGACTGAAAATATTTAGCAAAACCTAACGAGTGCAAAAAAGTACATTAGTGAAATTCGGCGAAGCGCGGTACGACAATCAATGTAAAGTACACGGTACACATAATATAAGTCGTATGTTATTCATGTTAAGGGTTGCCAACGCAAGCAAATAAAACAATGATTAAAAAAATATATATCCCGTCTAAAATAACATGCATTCTCTAATAATACTTTGTTACGATGATTTGAATGTATACATGAGAGTGTGATAATTATTTTCACTTTTTTTAGATAAGGCATTATCAAGTTCAAGTAATTGAAAGTGGACATGTGAAAAGTCGGTATAATCAGCGTGCGTGCATGAGATGTAGACATGTGGAGGAAAGACAGAGTGGTGTGGCGTTCTATCCTCTCTGCCAACCGCTTCGGGGAATTGTCGTGATATTTAGTTACTTCATTACAACTTTTAAAAAAAAAACATTATCTCATAACAAGCATTCTTCAAAAAACTTTGGTGGGACTATTACATTATTATTTTTCTTCCTTATAAGCCTGTTCCCTTTTCTAAACATAGGTATAGTTCATAAACATGTTTTTATATTTTACTTGTTTTTATCATGAATAAATTATTTTTTGTATACTTTAGTTAATTTCGTAATATTAATATTATGTTCCCTTCCTGGGATACCTTAAAAAAATCGTTGGTTTTTTTCTTAATCAAGCTTCTTATTTGTGCTGACTTCGAATGTACCTACTCATATTTAAACAAAATTTTATAAATTATGTATTAAAAATGGTAATGGTAAGCGTCCAGCATTTTTAAAACTACGCAATACGT
Organism: Micrasema minimum; assembly: GCA_022494985.1. Taxonomy (NCBI): domain Eukaryota; kingdom Metazoa; phylum Arthropoda; class Insecta; order Trichoptera; family Brachycentridae; genus Micrasema; species Micrasema minimum. Next base: position 16,525 of record JAGVSP010005011.1, read on the forward strand.
AATAATTAAGTTTAAATGAAATTATGCATTAAAACATTTTCATAATTCATAGTGCTGGTGGGATAATTCCTTTCATAAGCATGATTTGGAGTCGCGATGCGATGGAGTGAACTTTAAACTGATGAAAACAGATTGCAAAATGTATAATTTTTCATAATATTATATTATATTAACATAAAGCATATATTTTGATAGTTTTTACTGTTGCTTTCTTTAGAAGGCAACGTAAATAAGTCAAAAATTTTATTTTTCAAAATCGTAAATGAATTGTTAGTAAATAAAATGTGCAAACAAAATAGCAGCTTAAATAAGATATACCTGCAAGTTGGAAACCCTGATGTACCTACACCTACACTGTACACAGAGCGACGGAAATGTCTGCTAAAAGAAAATTTATTACCATACACGAAGGGTAGATATGTGGGGGTGGAGATGTCAGTATTTAGACTGACAGCACAACTAACGCGAACTGGCGCTGTAGAATAACGACTCTGATGTGACATTTGGGACGGACACTATCAGGTAGATAGAAGCTTCTAAATCTATTCCACGCTATGCTACGGCTGTTGGAATAATAATTAAATTTCATACATGATTCGAATCGTAATTAATTGTGTTGAATCTACGCTGGTAGTTTTAATGTTTATTGTATATTTCACATGAAAAAACTGGTATTTTTAGCTTGTGCCCTGTACCCTATAAAAAATTTAATATAAAATATACTTCTTCTACTATTTTCCCTATTCCGCACCCAATGGTGCATAGGGCACTGCATTAGTACACCAAGTGCAGTGTATCTCGATCATTTTATTACATGAAAGTAAGATGATCAGTTATACGCATCGGAACCAGTCCAAGGTTTCACACATGTAATATTAATATAAAAATCACATATAATATATTTTTTAATGTTGACCCCCTGCGGGGTTTGAACCCGCGACCTCATGCACGGTAGTCAAATGCGCTACCACTATGCTACGAGGCAGACAAATATATCCGTTCTTAGAACAGCAAGTGGTTTCGGTAAAAATAAAGTAACTAACCAACCATTACGCCATTTCTCGATAGAGTAGACTAAGAGGATAGAACGCCACACCACTATGTCTAAAATAAATGCTTGTTGAAAAATAATATCATATTATAGACAATAATCTCAAAATAATGTTTATTTAGTTATTTCTTCAATATTACTGAGAAAAACAAAAAAACTTACCTTCTGATATTATATTAAAATGTTACTATAAAGTCAACGTTAATTCCAAATTTCCAACTTTAAAGGCGATCTTTCTTTTAAAATAATCTCCCGAGACCATTAATAATTGTCTGTTTTTTTCCAGTCGGCTGAATAAAAAAACTTTCACAGGACTTGACAGCTACCTCCAGTACCTTGGTCCTGATGAAACTGAACTAACAAAAAGGATATTGAATATTTTACGCCAAATGTTGCTCTTTCCGAGTTCAGAGATATTTTTACTAAAACAAAAAATTTATTAACATTGCCAACTCTATCAACATAATGTTGGCATTCAATTATATCAACATTGCAGATTACATCGACAATACTAGTAAATAATATCAATATTGCCCCATTGCCTGGAACCAAAAGCCTTCATCCTAACGCAATCTAACTTCATCCTAAGCACCAATCAATTTGTATTTTTGTCAATCTTTTATAAAACCCGCTATTTTCATATCGCATTTTCGCATTTTTTCTAGTAGGTATTTGAATATACACGTTACGTTGGACTTGTAAAACAAAATTTTCTGTGAATGCAGAAAATTAAACGGAGAATTTTAAAACCACCAGTGCAATCTGTTTGTAAATCAGATAACTAATAAGCGAGATACGATCATTTAATGGCTTAATTTTTCTGCATTCAAATAAAATTATTTCGGTTTGTTAGCCCATTATTTAGAGATTAGCGTCTACATATTTATTTACGTCACGGATTTTTACATCTAATCGTTGTTAAATGTGTTTGCGAAAGCGTATAGTTCACTTATATTAAGGCCGCTTACGGGTCCCCCATACATTCATGTACGTCAGGGCAAAATTCCCCTTGTACTTCATGGTTCATTAAATAAAAATGAAAAAAAAATATGACGTAATTATTAAATTTTTTTCTAGTGAATTATCGGACTAAATTTTTATTTAAATATTTCGTTGAATCACAATTAATTTAAAGAAACACCCTGTTTTTTATAACATTTGATGCATAACACAAAAACAGTACATGTAAGATTTAAAAAAAAATGTATTAAAGAATACGTGCTAGTGCATTATCTACATCTACATCTAGTGCATTATCTGATTAAAATTTGTAAAACATTAGTAGATTTTTTGATTATATTAAATTCCGTAGATTTTACTATATTAATTTGAAAAAGATTATCGTGTACGCGATGCACGCGATGTACGCGATGCAAATAATAATGAAACCAAACAGCGCGACGTTCGATCGGATTTTGGTCGTGTTTTAACGAGCGCTCATCCGGGCGCTTACTACATTTTACAATTAACAAAGGGTGGACCTAGTAGCCCCTTAAGTACTTTGGTTGTGTCTTTGTCGCAGGATACGTCACAGAGTTTAGTGCATTTTAGAAAATTTTTGTTGCACAAGAACGTAAACTCTTGAATAATGTCGTGTACATGACAATGTTTAGAAAATTTAATTCTGGGTACAGCTAAAATTATTTTCTAAAGACGTCTCGAATTACCGAGAATTTAGGAATCTCACTTGTAAATCACAAATAAACATTTTTACTTTAATTAGTTTCAGGAATAAAGTTTTACGTTAAGACCTAGTCTAGACGCAACTTAGAGTAAGTGCCCATGAGATAATGGTTTACAAAATCGGCGCTATAGAAATTATATATATTATTTTTTTTACACATAATATTTATCTATGTTAGCCAATACGTTTTTTAACGAGAACTGTATTTAAATAATATCCACCAAAACTATAATTTTCAAATTTTAAAAATTTTAGAGGAACATTTTTATTATCCTTTTTGTTTTTGTTATGCCTTTTCAGATTTTGATCAGTTGTTTTTTTTAGTTGTTAGTTATTTTATACTATTAAAAATCAAATTTGACGAGAACTGATAGCCAATCGCTAAGCTGAGAAACTTGTATACTATATTCTACGGAAATAGGATATGGGATGAAGATGATGACGATGAAATTAACTGTGCTTTCATTTCAAATATGTAGATATTTGAACTAATTTCGGAACGATCTCATGCTAACACAATTTCAAATAAGATAAACAAACTAATCGGCCACCTGCATCCAAATTCCAAATTAAGGGTTTGGATGTTGGATTCACGTACCCTGTTTACCCAAACTTTAGCAAACATCAAGGGATGAACCTTGTATGACAGATTTGCTCAACAGGATCGTGATTTTAAACCCCACGTGAGAGAAAATCCTTAATTAAACAGTAAACCGAATCATCTCTCAAGACCTAATATATAACATTAACCTTTATCCCGTTCCAAATCCTTGTTAGGATGGCAATTTGGCCGTTCATAAATAATCTTTTTTTTTTATTTAAGTCTGGCTTGAATAACTCACATTTGATATTTCGTACCAAAAATATCTTAAATATGAGTCCAGCATTTTAATGACTTTACCACGATGGCCTTAAATTTTCCTTTATTTGGTATTTGGTATGGGTGAGTGAGTCGCCATCTTTCTGTCTAATTAAGTATTGTGATTATTATCGAAAGTATGTGAAATGTTAATAAATAGATATTTAAATAATATTATTTAAAGGGCTCTGTAACCACAAAATCTGTCCTTATTCATCCCTTACTTAGTGTTTCGTACAGAAATGACAGATGCGTTTTTAAATTCGGCCTATTTGCCGTCCTAGCGAACAGATGAAGGTTAAATATTTAAACCTACAATATTATACATTTAACTAAGGGTGAAACCGAAATTGTATTCTAGTATTAACCCAATCATAAATATAATATTTCCCAGCTGTTTATTTTGCCAGTCCAATACGTTTCCACCCCCTCGAAAATCTTTCGTGTAATTGTGTTTTGAAAATATAATTTCTTTTTTGAGATTAAGCTTCCGCGTAAACATTTAACGGTAGGTACGCGAGTGAAATTGAATCGTGCCTAAGTGGATTATAAAAGTATTATGTTTTAATCTTGTTTTTATTTACCGATTTCATTTTAGAGGAAGTATATTCATATGTCTAAAATGTATTACGGAAACGGTGAATTCGTCAGTTTTGCTCTATATATTCCTGTTGATTTTTTTTCTTTTAGTGCCCATTGAGTTGAGTATTGAGCCGTTACGATTTTTTTATAAAAGCTCTTTTACAACATTGAAATAATATGTTCAAGTAAAACACACTATGCCAGACTAATTTTTTCTATGTTATGTTGAAAATATTTTATTTATATTTGAATATAATATTATATTGTATTGTGATATTTAAATGTTATGTTTTTGCTTTAACGTAAATTTTATTTTTTTATAATTATACACTTATATTTAACATTTTGGTATTTTACCACTTCAATAAATTAGTGGACTAAAAACAAGGATACAACACTTTACAAAAAAATCTTTCTTTCTATATGCCTCGTATAATTATAATCTTCTTTTCGGATATCAAACCTATAGTTACCGTATGATGTCCATTAACACTGCAAAATATAGCGATGTATATGTTGTATTGTTTGAAGCTTCCAGTAATATAATAAATTACTCTTTTTTAAAGATTTTCACGACAAACCTTCACAATCTATACAAAAATTGATTGCGGTGCTACAGACATGTTTTTACTTATAACGTGTAATAAAATTTCTTTCAAAATTATTCTAATACGTATTTTTTATTTACCGTAAATAAAAATAGGATTAATATGTACATGTAATTTGTTTTTACCAAGCACCTAGCAGACCCTATTCTAAATATCTGAGAACCGAATTATATTTTTTTATGCTGTCTGATTTAGGTATTAGTCATATAGAATATTCTTCGAAATTATAAAAGTTATGTTAACTATAGAGCATGGCTCATGATCACATATTTCATCCGTAATCAGCGGTTAATGCTCTTTATCAGGCATTAGCGAAATGAAAGCTAGCCATTATAAATTAACAGGCGAGCTCTGGAAGCTTTGAAGTGGTGCTTAAATCAAAATCATCGAATTACAAAATCGGAATATGCGTACATATAGTTCTAATTATTCCATTGAACTTAATGCTTGTTAATTGCCAATATTTCACCTTGATACGCTCATTATCCATATTGGATAAGTACCAAGTAATTTGAAATTAGGTAGACACACGTTAACTGGTTATCAAAAACGGTAACTCATTTCCATTCCAGTAGCTTATTTTATATATGACGGCGTAATTTAGACACAGCATTTTAAAAATTCTCGTACTTTCAACCACATCGAAGACCATAATACATTTGAAAAAATGGTTAACAATAGAAGCTAGTAAAACTGTAAACAAAGCAACAAGGAGAGACAAATAACGTGAGACCTGCGTAGATCATTATATAATGGTTAAGTCAAAAAATCATTTTTACTGCTATAATTTATCAGTCATCCTTGACAGATCATTTTACTACTGTGTCAATTGTGGAAATTCAAAGTAATAGTCCACCAAAATGTAATGAACCTAAAATGCATACAAAAACCAACTTCAATTATGAATATATGAAGAAAAGCTTAAATCAAATCAAATGGTTTGACATTCTAAATCACAAAGGAACAAATGAAGCTTGGAATTTCTTCACTTCAACTCAATATAATACATCGCGCTCTAGCAACCAAGTTCTCAGCACGCGTCTCTCTTTTAAGCTTGAAAAATTAAATTATTTTTTTAATACTTGTTGGTAGCATGTTACAAATTTTTGGTATACTGTACTGAAGTGTTCTCTTACCACACTTGTTATTATATTTAGGGAGAACTAATCCTTCAGCACTTGTAAAACGAGTATTGTAAACATGCACCGGTCTGTGTTTATACTCATAATATATAATACATCTGTATTTATACAGTTTTATAGTCATGCCAAAACCACAAATCTGTAAATCTTCCATTTGAGATGATGGCTTTAAAATTTGAAATTACAAACCAAGATTTCAGATACAAAACCATTATTTCCATATTTAAAATTTTAAAATTATTTTCTGGTTTCAAAATTATAAACATTAAACAGCTTAAAACCGTGATATGTATTTTGAAATATAATTTTTGCAAACTCGCGTTTTTGGCGGTGTACCGGCGATATTGACAATCCAAACAACTTGAATTTTATATATATTTAATAAAACCGACACTTCTCTTATTTTTAGTCCTATATTTTTGGATTTTTAAAATAAACGCGGGACTAAGAACGCAACACATTCATATTTTAATTGCCATTATTTGCTAACAACTCAACATATCACACGCCCGCATGTGTCGGAAATAAAACAAATGTTCACGAAGCGGCAACGTGGATATATTTCGTGATAGTTTTCTGACTTTTGCAAATAACCTCTTTTGAATTAAATAAGGTATCTAATCATTTCTATTGTTCACTGATTTAAATCGAATGGTGTTTTATTCTATAATTGAGGGTGTATATATTATAATTTGTGTAACGTATTTTATTGTAACAAAGTTTATGTGTACCTTTGTTGAATCACCATAAAAATAATAACATTGAAAAATCATTACCTATGTAAAATCTTCCCGACACCCGACACATCTTCAGCCAGCAAAATTGTGACAAGTAGGTTCACGTAAAAATGTATGTACATATTTTCTCACTTGAATATATGAATTCTATATGATTTACCGAACAGATAACAACACCTGCTACCCACAGGAGCCTGTGTACATTCTTTAGACCAGTCAATATAAATATTATGTTTGTTTGAAGTAGGTTGCATTAATTGCACATTGGGGACAATATTAGAATATGAAAGATAAATACTTTTTATTTAGAAAACATTTTTTATTTCATTATACCATATCCGCTCCCTATGTGGAGCGTATGAAATCCACAAACTGCCTCCAGGCCAAGCAATCGGCTGCCAGTTTCCGTGCATCCTCCTAAGTCAAGTCCACGTCCCGCAGCTCTGATGCAAACTGCCGACGAATGTCAACAGTGAACGACCAGGACGCCGAGAACCTGATGCTTTGTAAAATAGGCAAGCATGGTTAAGGCTCTCGGGAGGCATACGTAGTATATGGCCTAGCCAGCCGAAACGCCTTCGCCGGATGACAGTAGATACCAAGGGTTGCTGTGTCCGTCGCCTCACCTCTGTGTTCCTTACAAAGTCAAACCACCGCACACCTAAAATTCTTCTAAGACACCTATTCTCAAAACTCTTCTGCTGTCTTGGGTCTTGGTTAGGTGCCACGATTCGCAGCCATAGAGGAGAACAGGTGTGATGCAGGAGTTATAAAGGCGGAACTTTGTTTTAACCGAGTAAATATCCGATCTCCATACAGCCTTCATACTATAAAATGCGGCGCCCGCTACTTCAAGCCGCACTCCCAGTTCTTTCTGAACTCTGCCGTTTTCTGTCATGTACGCTCCCAGGTATTAGACCCATGCACGTGGAGTGCCAATTAAGCCTATCAACAATAATTTGAAGGCCCCCGAACTTGAAAAACACATTTGACAATTATCCCCAATTTCTAATTAATAATTATTGCCCATCAAAGCAATAAAATTCAATTTTAAGGGTGAACAAAAAATGGAACTAGGGATTTCTTGTGTACCACAATTTATTGTATGGGATTCTTGGATACAAATATTATTCATTACCATATATTATAGCGAAATTAGGTATTTCTCAGGATCCAACTCCCATAAAAATACGAAATTACAAAAAAATGCTAAGTAAAATAGCAACACTAATAAATAAAAACCAATTTGCAATGAAATCTTAAACCTTATATTTACTCGACTACTAATTTTGTACAGAGCACTGTGACCCAGTTATTTTGTCTAAAGAAAACATGAAATGGATAATTTTAATGTAATTTCAGCAAATTCTAGTAGCTTACAATAATTTTTGGTTTTCTGGGTTATTATGGCGTGTTTTGGGGCTTTGTGTTACCAAAAACACAAGGCAACACAAAGCCCAAAAACATGGCATAATTAACCCAGAAAAGCATTATCTATATCCTGAAGACCGTAAAAATCTACAACCTTTGTTTTCGTTTTTTTTTTCATTTCTTAAAATAGCGTAGGTACATTAAACATTCATATAAAATTGACTCTAATATTAACATAATATTCATATTGTATAAACACAATACATTACTCATATACTCACTCAGACCAAACATTATTTAATACATAAACCTACACCTTTTCTTTATTTTTACAAATTCTTTTTTTTTGTGTCTAGTTACCTATCACGTCATTTATAGGCATCTACGTCATCGCTAGATGTCTACATCACACGTTTCGTGTATTGGCCTAAGTTGGAATTTGATAATAAGTGGTGTTATAAAATTTACCCTAGGAAGCGTATATTTTTTGGAAAATTTGTATCGGAACTTCTAGTGAATTCTTGTTCGAAGCAAATTAATTCAGTAAATTGTTTTTATTGAGGATGTTTCATTAATTGTTTATCAAACGGACCCTAAATTCGAATAAGAGAAAAGAAGATTTATTGAATTCCTTCACACACTTTTATCATCGTTTTTATGTAATTGAATGATCACACAAAATTCTTCATGCAAAATAAAGTATGTTTCCCTTTCAATCAAAAGCTTGCATGTTTTCTTTGCCGTATTTTCGCGGTAACTAACGATTTTCGAGAACTTTTACGATTTTACTTCACTGGCGCCATCTCGCGGTAGAAATGGCAAACAATAAATTACAATATTCATTTTTGAAACAAAAGCGCGATAAAACTCGGTTGGTTAATACATCAACTGAGTAAGGTAAAAGGTCGTAATACTGGAGTTTGGAAAATTGGCCTGCATGAAAGTTTTATTATTTTTACCATCAGATGTGGTGTGCAATGGCACATTTTCTTGATCTTAATGTTAAAAAATTGTTTTTAAAAACATACATAACAATAATAGAGTAATGGCTAATACGCTGGACTCATGATACGGAGGTTCCAGGTTCGATTCCCGGTGAGAACACAAATATAAAAAGTAATTTTTCTCAAGACTGGGTGTTTGTGACGTTATTCCCTTCTGTAATTGGGCCTCCTGGGCCTCGATTCTGTTAATTTTGTGGAACTACTGCGCATACGATTTTGTACTGAATTCGTATGCGCAGAAGTGTCTTAAACCTTAGTAGAATCGCAGCGCTGGCCTGTTAGGGTGGTTAAATAAAAAATAAAAATAATAAAAATCAATAATCAAAATGAAAGATATTTACTTCGCAGAGAAAAGCTGTGATTTGGTTCTGAATCCAGCTATAAAAATGTACGCATTATTTTATAAGACTCCCAAAATATATAAAAATTTGAATGTTTGAATTATTTTGTGAAAAATCAAATAGAAATGTTTGTTTTACATTTACTCCATCAGGAAATGAACCTTTGTCCTCATGCATGGTAGCCCAACGCGCTAACCACTACACCACTAAGCGGACATAGTACATCATCAATAAAACCTTAATTTAGTAAAAGGCCAACATTTAATGATGTAAAATAATTACATCTATGCCGCTATGAAATCTTACAAAGCAAACTCCAAAATAATTCATTAGATGAGCTTAACACCGTGTATTATATATTTAGGAAGGTTTGGGGCTGTAAACTCTAGGGCGGAACATAATACGTTTATACGCCAAAATGATTTCTTGATGGTCAAGCCTAAATAGTTGTTAAAAATATTTAGGCTGGGTTTATAAACATCCGTTAGTCAAACTTCATACCATTTTATTGTTATGATTTTTGAAGCCTAACTTTTTATTTTAAAACGCTGGTAAGTAATTTACACGTTTCCAACTACCAGTACTATTGTGAGGTGTTACTTTTCCTTACGATCGGTTTTCCATCAAAATATTAAATATTCAGCTGCCATCTTGGATGGATTCCAATGAGAGTTGATTTAAAACTGTGAAATACAGTGAGATAAATGATTAAACGTCCTACTTTTAATTTTAAACAACAACGATGAAAGGTAATAAAAAGTTAGTTAAAACCTCTGTATTACATGGCAGCCTCCGTAGCGTAATAGCTGAGACGCTAGACTCACGATTCGGAGGTTCCGGGTTCGATTCCCGTTGAGGTCTCAAAAATCAAATGGGATTTTTATCAGGCCTCGGTGTTTATGACGTTGTTTCCCTCTGTAATGGGCCTCCTGGCCTGTTGAAATGGGTATATATTTATTATATAAAAATAGTTTATTTACAGTATTTCGTCTTTTATCACATTGATGTACATATATGTTTATCACAATTTAACAGATCAGATGTAAGAATATCATTGACATATTATCTACTACTACTACTTACCCTTATCCGCACCCAATGGTGCATAGGGCACTGCATTGGCACACAAGTGTAGTGTATCTTGATCATTTTATTACATGAAGGCAAGATGATCAGTCTTACGCTTCAGTATCAGTCCAAGGTATCACACATGAAATATTAATATGAAAGCATATTTTGACATATTATCACAAATAAAAAATACAAATCTGAGAGTATCGTGGACTTGGCTTATGGATAACGGTTCGTAATTAAAGATGTTCGTAGCATTTACGGAAACTTGATTGATTGTTTATAAAACGAGCCCGCTGCGGATACAAAACTATGCAATTAGCAACCGGGAACAGAATAACTGGGTACAAAATCTGAGCAGTGTTGCCAGTGAAAAGTAGTGAATTTATTTAGAATTACCTATTCTAACTTTCCCGTTGTTATAGAACAAATAATCCTGTTTGTTTGCGAACCCACTTCACCACAGACAGGGTTAATTACAAAAAGGAACGTCCTTATACACGATGATTCAAAACAGAATTTCACTGCGATATTAACCTGTTTCACGACAGTGGGTATAAATTGTAATTATTGCTTTTGTATGTACGAGGGGGTACCCAAAAGAAACCGAACTAATGTTGTTGTGAGCAGAGTTTTTGTAGTACCGCGTTCTGCCGCTAGGGGCGTATAGAGCCACCATTTACGAGTCATTTAACTGAACGTCGTCGCTAGAGAAGGTTCCGTTGGGTTTTTGTGATTTTTTTAGTGACGGTTGTTTTGTGTGCTCGTTGTTTTTGCAATGACTGATTCTCATGAACAGCGCGCGGCCGCAAACTTTTGCTTCTTGCTCGGAAAAACTAGCACAGAAACTCTTGAAATGTTAAAAAAACGGCCTATAAGGATGATGTTATAGAGAAAACTCAAGTGTTTGAGTGGTTTTCCCGTTTTAAAAATGGTGAAGTGAACCGATAATCATGTTAAAAAAAATTCGCGAAATCATCCTGGAAGATCAACGACAGACTATTGAAGAAATTGTGAAGCTGTCTGTAGTGATTTGGGAGTTCAGTTTGGAGTGACCTGGTTTGTGGCAGTCGGGCGACTAGTTTTTTCCACCACAATAACGCTCACACAGCATATCTGTGCGCAAAATTTTAGACCAAAAATGGCATGACCCCTGTGCCCCATCTACCTTACTCACCTGATCTTGCCTCCTGCGACTTTTTTTTTATTTCCCCGAATAAAAAAAGTCATGAAAAGAAAGCGTTTTGCCGACATTACCGAAGTGAAGAAAAAAACGATGGAGGCGCTGTCGGGAATCACACAGAAGATGAATTTAAAAGATTTTTGACAAGTGCATTAGTGCCAGAGGTGCCAGAGTGGAGAGTACTTCGAAGGGGATTGAAGATTTTTTGTTTAAAAATTAGATACATAATTTTTTTTTTAAATAAGTTCGGTTTCTTCTGGGTACCCGTAGTATGTATATATGTTATCATATTTTCCATTTTTAACCATAAATGATAAAAAATGTAAATACAAATTCCAAATAAAAATGTAAATGATTGTATCTCACTGATTAATTATCCATTTATAAAGGATTAAATTAGGGTCTAAACACTCTGTGCGTAATAATTAAACCAATTAAAACCAATAATTAAACCAATTCTTTCTAAGGACCCAATAACTTGAGAGTAGTAGTGTTAGTAAGTTTCCAATTAATATACTATTTGATAAAATTTAGTTGATTCAGGAAAATTATATTTTAATAACCTATTGTAATAGCATATTTAAAATAACATAAACTTATTCAAATCCCAAATTGTAAATCATAAATTTAAATTTTCAGGCAAATACAGTAATTACATATCTTTTCAATAATTATAATATATGTACATATCTTCTCTGAGAGGTGCGCAAAAACGCCACCTAGTAGAGAAGATATCAATAACAAATTAGTTTCACACACCATCTGTAATGAATAAGATATGTAATGTTAGGGACCATAATAAACAAATAAACAAATAAAAGAGTAATAAAATTAAATCGGCTTTTCTAGCCTTTAATAACAAGTCTTTATTAAAATATTTAAATCTAATATTCAATTTTATAATTTCAATGTTTTCTCCAGTTCTGGTTGAATTTTATTATTTTATTGGATGAGTTTAACACTACTTATGTTTTTTAGAAACATTCAAGTTGTTATTTATGTATTTAAAACTTCATGTACAATTACATAGCAAGTGTACAATGGCAGGTTTATTGCTATTAAGCAATATCTTCCAATATACTCAAATATTTCAATATAAGGGCTGCTTTTAAACAGTCGGAAATAACTGTGCCAGTCAGGGAACTAGTTGTGTTGATAGATTGATTAAGAAAAGTCCCCATAATATGGGGTTTATAGTTTCAATTGTTTTGGGGCTATTTTAAAAATACTCAACATATATTTCAACAAATTTCCGTTTTTTTCTTTCTTAAAGTCACTTTTTTTTTAAATAGAAAAATCTAGTACACTTACTTTCTTTATTTCCCTAGTATGTATTTAATTCGAAGAGATGAACAGTTGGGATGAACACTTCCATATCCTAGGAAGCACCAAGTCTTAAAGTTCTATCGCTCCATCATTCCTACTCGAAAAATAATCTTCTTCATCATGCCTTATCTGTACATGGAACATATGAATTCTACAAACTGCCTCCAAGCTAAGCGATCGTCCACTAGCATCCAAGCGCAATGCGTATGATACCTTCTGAAAAAGGCAAACATTGTTAAGACTCTCGGGAGATATGCAGTAGAGAAAGCAAGAAGAGAAATATTGCCATAACGATGGAGCTGTTTCTAAAATAAATTCAGATATCAACAATAATATCTAATGAACGGAGGCTTCAACGCTGTTTAATTGAGTTATTCTCAATTAACGAAAATTAAAAGATAACAACGGAACACGCGTCAAATTTACGAAATAACAAGCATGTTTAAACAGGACTGTAATTTTTGTTTGTGTAAGATGAATGGAAGGTTGACTAAAGAAATATAATTTTGTAGGTAATTTCCTTTTAGGTAACGAGTTGATAAACGAATAAATAAACGTGAATTATGTATGTATAATGTGTAAACCAAATATTGTTTTTGAATGTTAATTTGCTTTTACACCTTTTAAACGATAAAATTATCATAGAGGGGGAGGGTCTTCCAATTATTACAAGATATTTTTAGTACGGGTTACAAAATTTAATAAAAAAGAACTGTTTATTTGTGCTGCAATATACATTATATACATGATGTACCAAAATTCGTAGTACAACTCGAAAACTGGTTTGGAGTCGAATGTGTAATAAGACTTAAATCTGAGATAAAAATATGTTCTTTTTCTTCTCGTTTAAGCGTTTATAAGTACCTACCGTAGATTAAGTAAAATCGCACAAATTATTATTAAAATTCGGTTTTCCCTTTTTTTTCTTAATGTTTAGTACAATTTTTTTTTTTAAATCAAGATTTTTTTAAAACTTTTTCTTCAATTTTCCCGAAAACTTTGGGTAAAATGAAAAAAAAATACTACAAAATCAACTCCAAATATGAAGTTATTTCACTGGTGTCCTCCTTGTACATCGGGTTATGTTGAATGGTGTATATACTATAATATACGTATATAATATAATAAGTTATTGTCAAAATATCATTCAAATAAAATTTTGGGAGAAAAAACCTTTTTTTTTATATTAAGACTAGCTGATACCCGTCGCGTTGCTGCCGCAGAAGAAACAGGTAGTTCTAGAAATATCGATTGAAATTTGAAAGATTTATCTCGTTTCTTTGGGAATTGGTAATAGAAGGAATGCTTTGTATTTTCTTTCTGATGATAAATGCATTTATGAAAATTGAATAACTCGTATAATGTGTATACTCGTATGTATAAAGGTATAGTGTAAATGTTATATATTTTATTTTGGTGACTTTATTTTTCAAGTGCTTCAGGGTAGGTATTTATAATATATTTTTTGTTTATCCGTCTTTGGCATAAACAATTAAATTTCTTGGGCTGTCCGACTCGTAAAATTTAATATGAGGACTTCTATTACCCTTGAAAAAGACACCCAGGGACATATTATTTTTTAAAATTGTGTGTGGCAGGTCCGACGCATGAATGGAATTTACTCTTAGATGAAAAAAAGGTGCGTCCGTCAAGTTGGATTTCAAATATAAACTCTATATTCGAAAACAGGTCACCCAAAACCCTTTAAACGATACCAATCTTAATTTTTACCAAATTATGTGTGTCCGCCATCTTGGATTTCAAAATAAACTCTTAATTCGAAATCAAGACGCCCATACACCCCTAAAAACGATACCCATCTTCATTTTATGAAAAAAAGGTGCGTCCGCCATCTTGGATATCAAAATAAACTTTAAATTTGAAATCAGGACACCCATACGCCCTAAAAACGATACTCATCTTCATTTTATGAAAAAAAGGTGCGTCCGCCATCTTGGATTTCCAAATAACCTCTAAATTCGAAATCAGAACCCCCAAGAACCATTAAAACGATACCCATCTTCACTTTGTGAAAAAAAGGGACGACCGCCATCTTGGAATAAAAAATAAACGCTAGATTCGAAATCAGGGCCCTCCAAAACCATTAAAACGATACCCATCTTCATTTTCTGTAAAAAAGGGATGACTGCCACCTTGGATTTAAAAATAAACGCTACATTCGAAATCAGGGCCCCTAAAAACCTTTAAAACGATACCCAACATCCTTGTATGAAAAAAAGTTGCGTCCGCCATCTTGGATTTAAAAATAAAAGCTAAATTCGAAATCAGGGCCCTTAAAAACCCTTAAAACGATACCCAACTTAAGTTTATGAAAAAAAGTTTCGTCCGCCATCTTGGATTTAAAAATAAACATTAAATTCGAAATCAGGACCCTTTAAAACCCTTAAAACGATACCCAAATTTATTTATGAAAAAAAAGTTTCGTCCGCCATCTTGGATTAAAAATAAACGCTAAATTCGAAATCAGCACCTTAAAAACCCTTAAAACGATACCCTACTTTTATTTATGAAAAAAAGGTACGCCCGCCATTTTGGAATTTAAAAAATCCACATGCTGTGCATGGGAAGCAATTCTGTAATGGGAAGTAATGGTGATGATAATTATTTAATTAAAAAAAAATTAAAACTCATTGGGCATTATACAAATAGAATATATATTTTTCGGGAATTGTGCGAGTCCATATGATCCATATGTTCACCTTGTAGCACAGTGGTAGCCCATTTTACTACCGTGTATGAGGTCGCCGGTTCGATTCCCGTAGAGGGTCAAGATAAAATATGATTTATTTACATGTTTTTTTTACATTAATATTTCATGTGCGATACCTTGGACTGGGACTGAAGCGTAAGACTGATCATCCTACTTTCATGTAATAAAATGATCAAGAGACACTGCACTTGGTGTACCAATGCAGTGCCCCATGCACCATTGGGTGCGGATAAGGGAGAGTAGTAGTAGCAAATGCTCCAAATTTCAAACAAAGATTCTTGTAGCTCGAAGGAGAAATAAAAACTTCTAGGTAGACTACCTATAATATAAACTCCAAACGAATTATAAGGTAGGTACTTTTTATTAAGATTTCACTGTCTGTTAATGATTTTATTCCATAGCCATAAAAAATTATAACAGATTAAACTTAAAATATTATATAGTAAAAAAATAATGTTTTTAAAACGTTATAACTTTTTTATTTTCCCAGCTAGAAACGATTTTTAGGTGTCTTTGAACTTGGAATTTTGTCTTCTTTCTATTTATTGCAAAAAACAGAGCTCTGCAGAGTTATTCTCGATCAGGAGAAGCCCTTGTCAAACGATTTTTTTTCTCATAGAGAAAAACTGACGATGAAACTAACACAGAAATCTTTGAACAAAAAAACATTTTCGGAGGTAAAAAATGCACTCGATAGCTCAAAACCAATTCACGGCACTTATTTATTGTGAAAAAAGTCCGAATCGGGGTGTAAATAAATTTAAAAATGTAATTGAAAGTTCGAGGTGTATAAAAATAAATTGTATACGTGATGAAAACGACATTAGCGCCTTTTGCTGTACATCATTATTTGACGACATTTTTTATAAGCTTTATGTACTTAGCTATGCAGAACTACTATAAAGGACATACATACATACATACATACATTCATTTTTATATATATAGATATCAAACAGTTCTATTTTACTGCTAAAATGTAAAAAAAAACAGCAAAATATTGAATAAAATTAGTTTATTCATATTTGCATGTAAGCTTAAAGTATCTAGAAATAATTTGGTTATTAATATAAATATTTTTTAATCTTTATGTAAAAATTTTAAGAAAATTCTTAAAATTTTTAGATATGAAAAAAATTACAAGTTTTTTCTTGTAAAACTACTAATGTCTCATAAATTCAAATTTACTAAAGCGAATAAAAAGTTTTCTTTTCTTTTCTCGATCTTTACTTCTTTCAGAACCAATAATTAAATCGACAAATCGACTAAATTTTCTTAAAAAGTAATTATTAAGATTTCTCTCGGGTTGCGAGTGAAGTATGGCGGAAAAAGAAAAATGGGAAAATTCGCAAACTTTTTATCGTTTATGATTCAATCACGTAATTTGGAAACACGCAATGAGGTTTTCGGTCGCGAGATATTTCTTTACGATTTTTTCTCAACTTTTTGTGTCATTACGCAAAACTCCAGAAAGTTCGAAAACTAAACTTACTCCATAGAGCTTTTGGAATGGCTTCCAAAAAGTTAAGTCACTTTTATACACTTGAAAAATCCGTGACAACTTTCACATTATATTTTTAATGAAATTAAATAATTTTGTGTTCATAGATTTTAGACTCTCTGTCAGCCACGACATTTTTGGACGATTTTACTATTTAAATTGTGAACAAAACATGTCAAGTGAAGTTAATCAAGGCCAGGGGCATTGCTCATGTCAAAAGAAAATCACGATGCCCCTGCCCTGCATTCCCCTTACTGTCCTGCATCTAAGGATTATTTTTCACAGATACCGTTTTTAGGTCCAATTCCGTAACAAAACTTTAAATAATAATATCGAGTTATCAAAATAATTATTTTAAATACCCAATTAACGTTTTAAATTTTCATTAAAAGGACATTTAAAATTTAAATACAGTTTCTATCTCTTTTACACTCTTCCTATTCCACTTAATCCATTAAGATGTAAATTCCGGCGACTTAAGTGAATTTTTTGCAATAAAATTTACGTCTTAAACTTTTGACGGTCCTACCAGCACATTTTTATGTGAAATTAAAGAGACGGGATATCCAATTAAATCAGTATTTTATATCAATATTAACTAATATAGACTTAAAAGTACAATTTCTTCATGAATAATAGTTTTTAATCTTCATTATTCTTTTTAGTTTTCTAAACGCTTGGGAATAAATATAGTTTACACAATTGTTATTGACTAGACTAAGACAAACAAACAAATATATGTAGGTGTGAGCTTTTAATGTTTGCACATAAATCGAAGGATGTTAATTATTTCAATTTAAATGCTATAAACTCTTTTACTACATCAAGGTTTTGCAAAAAAATAGGAAAAATGTGTATTTTTTAATCACATTTTTTATTATTTTGTAACCAATGGCTCAATTAACCTTTGTTTTATATTCACCTGATTCTGCCAAAGCAATAAACATACAAAAATCATGAATAATCATTATCACCTTCTTAATTTGTGCAAACAACTGATAGCTTTGTACTGGCCTTATTTACTTAGCTGCCAATACGCTTGTATTGGTGGAGGGGTAGATTTTAGAATCGTGCATTTAAGAAAAAAAATGTAAAAAAAGATAGCCATCTTCGGACAAGGATTTACTAGAAGGGGCGTTTCCATACGAATTGTCTAAAAAATATACCTACGCCTCCTAGTAACACATGACATCGTTTTATTTAATCATAATACAACAATTTATATTTAAACACAAACTTTTTAACACTTCAAGAAAAGTACGCTAGGAAACTAATATTTTTGAATAAGTTACAAAAGTTTTTTAAAAAAGTGATAAAAATAACATGACGCCATTTCTCTGAAGAAGGTAGGCAGAGATAATGGAACGCCATACCACTCTGTACTAGCACACTTCCCTCGCTTCCATTAATACATCTTGTGGCGAGATGGTATTTGGATGGTAAAACACCATCTCGTCAACTTTATTGAATGAGTTTAAGTATTGCATTAAATAAAAGATGTTACTTACGTATGCAGGTTGTTTTATTTAACAAAGGTAACTTAAACTATGTACACGTTATATTTAAAGCAATGATTGAGGAATTGATCACGAGATGTTCTGGAGTGTGTCGGATGCGGCCGGCGGCAGCGGGAGCCCAAGAGGAAGTGAAGTCTCTAGCTAGGCGCCTACCGGCGCCAACGCTAAGTTCCTAGTTTTCGGCTATCGAGATATGGGGTTGCCATATACCTCCCCCCCAGCCTCTGCGGTACCAGAGGAGGTCTGCCCGTCCACAGTCCAGTTCATCTGGTGATGTACAGTAGCAGTGTTGCATGTCCCCTATAAATCAGAAGTACAAGTTCTGTAATATTTGAGTAAGAGGTACGTGGATGATAGGAATGATGTTATTAGATTATGCTGTACATAGGGTATGAGAAGGTTTAATATGAATATTATTTTACGCGAGGGGATGTACTTAACTTGGCAAAGTGGAGCCTTGTAGTAATCCGGAAATCTCACGGTTCTACCAGATCTTGTTGTTGATCTACCATTCTCCTTAAAAAGTTTTCTTTTCTTTTCTCGATCTTTTACTTCTTTCAGAACCAATAATTAAATCGACAAATCGACGAAATTTTCTTAAAAAGTAATTATTAAGATTTCTCTCGGGTTGCGAGTGAAGTACGGCGGAAAAAGAAAATGGGAAAATTCTCAAACTTTTTATCGTTTATGATTCAATCACGTAATTTGGAAACACGCAATGAGGTTTTCGGTCGCGAGATATTTCTTTACGATTTTTTCTCAACTTTTGTATCACTACGCAAAACTCCAGAAAGTTCGATAACTAAACTTACTCTATAGAGCTTTTAGAATGGCTTCCGAAAAGTTTACTCACTTTTATACACTTGAAAAATCCATGACAACTTTCACATTATATTTTTAATGAAATTAAATAATTTTGTTTTCATAGATTTTAGACTCTCTGTCAGCCACGACATTTTTGGACGATTTCACTATTTAAATTGTGAACAAAACATGTCAAGTGAATTTAATCAAGGCCAGGGGCATTGCTCAAGTCAAAAGAAAATCACGATGCCCCTGCCCTGCATTCCCCTTACTGTCCTGCATCTAATTATTATTTTTCACAGTTACCGTTTTACGTCCAATTCCGTTACAAAACATTAAATTATTACATTGAGTTATCAAAATAATTATTTTAAATACCCAATTAACCTTTTAAATTTCATTTAAAAGGACATTTAAATTTTAAATACAGTTTCTATCTCTTTTACACTCTTCTTATTCCACTTAATCATTTAAGATGTAAATTCCGGCGACTTAAGTGATTTTTTTGCAATAAAATTTACCTCTTAAACTTTTGACGGTCCTACCAGCACATTTTTATGTGAAATTAAAGAGACGGGATATCCAATAAAATCAGTATTTTATATCAATATTAACTAATATAGACTTAAAAGTACAATTTCTTCATGAATAATAGGTTTTTTAATCTTCATTATTCTTTTAGTTTTCTAAACGCTTGGGAATAAATATAGTTTACACAATTGTTATTGACTAGACTAAGACAAACAAACAAATATATGTAGGTGTGAGCTTTTAATGTTTGCACATAAAATCGAAGGATGTTAATTATTTCAATTTAAATGCTATAAACTCTTTTACTACATCAAGGTTTGCCAAAAAAAATAGGAAAAATGTGTATTTTTTAATCACATTTTTTATTATTTTGTAACAAATGGCTCAATTAACCTTTGTT